>PVJI01011141.1:0-57379 GCA_004026765.1 Micronycteris hirsuta
TGGGTCATTCCAGAGCTTTTAGATCGCTTTTGAATGCTAAGGATGGTACTGACTAAGAAAAGTCTATCTCCACTGTGCAAGGGCTGAGCACTGTCTTAATTTCCTTCAGAGACATAAAAATGTTCATAATTTTCCACTACTCATACCTTAGTTATTTAGTCCAATGCTGGCAAATTTAATTGAGAGGGATGTAACTAAGGTTATTAACTGAAACTTTCTTCTCTGTTACTACCAAATGGAACATTTGACATGTATCAGTTTTCATCCTCCAGACAAGAGCATAAAGAAAACAAATGACAAAAGTGAGCCATTCTGGCCCCTGGTGGGTCTCCCTCATTATACTGTTAGCACCACCCAGAGAGCAGGACAACTCTCTCCCTCTCTCCCCTCTCTCTCTCTCTCCTCTCTCTCTCTCTATATATACAAATAACCCATACCTGTGTGGGTTATTCTGAGATACAGAGAGAGAGAGAGAGAGAGGGAATTTATTTATTTATTTATTTATTTATTTATTTATTTATTTATTTTTAATTTATTTTGTAACTCAAACAGACCCTGTACCCTGGGATATGCAGAGAGTAGGAACTGAAGAAGAACTTATCAAATAAATGAATACATTTTTCAGCCATCAGCAAGCCAAATATTGTATAATTCAATTTACATGAAATGTTCAGAACATGGAAAGTCATAGAGACAGAGGGGGATCAGTGGTTGCCAGGGGCTGGGGGGGAGGAGACCGAGTAGTGCCTGCTAATGGGCCCAGGGTTTCCTTGTGAGGCCATGAGAAAATGCTCTGGAATTTGGCAGTGGTGACGGTTGCCTCACGTTGTGAATGTACTTAATGCCAATGAATTGTACATTTTGAAAAGGTGAAATCAATTTATATTATGTGAATTTTACATCAAATTAAAATAATACAGCAGGCCAGACTGCAAAATACTAACTGCCACTTATAATGGCCATTATTTATGTATTTCTCCTTTCCACACCTAAACCCTGCCCTGCCCCCAAGCACGAACCTCACTAAATGGTTGTACGTCATTTCGTAATAGAGAACGGAACCATCTGCTCCCTTCGAACGTCACCTCAGTACCATTACGATTAAGCTTTACCAGACATTCATGGATAATGAGAAGGCAAAATATCCAAGAACCCAGCACATCTCCCTGCAAACGATGATCAGCAAACTGCACTTGTTTCTCTGTTGCATTCATACCTGTGTGGGTTATTCTGAAAGATGATTATGCAGTGAGATTTCCAGTCACCAAATCAGAGCCTCATCAATAGCTAAGCACAGAACAGCTCTTCCCCATCCACCGAATTGGCCCTTTCAGGACCCCACTCAGCTGCACTGGCTCAGGCTGTTCACGGAGGTAAAACCCCCAGAAGGTGGACTGAATGTGGCCCCAGCAGAGGGAGACAAGAAATGGGGAGGCCGGAGAATTGGAAAATTCAGAGAGTTGGACTGAGAGGAGCCTACAAAGAGAGGGGAAGCTAGCCTCACCATCAGTCATTTAGCAAGTGGAAAGGGCGAAGACAAACAGCCCATTCTATCAGGTGATCTTTTCCCTCCCAGAAAAGCTTAGATCCAGAAGATAGGCCGCAGGGCCTTCTCTTGCTATAAATTTGCCCATATCCTAAAGAAAGTCATCTTCCACTTATTTTTAGCACCCCACTATCAGATGTTTTCAGAGAGCACCTCCTCCTTATAACCACTGCTTTGTTGTGCAGTTAATTACACTCCCAATGACAGAGCATTTGAAAAACCCTGAGACATTTAAGTGCGAGGGAAACCTTCCAAGCCAGAATGCTGGGCTGAGCACCTGCTTCCTTGAGACACTCAGCTCCAGACAGGTGGCACATCTAGCCTGCAAGCCTAGGAGGCCCTCTCTGGTTAAGGGGGCATGTTAAATATAAAACAAATGAAAGATACCTTGTGAGCTCTTCTTTAATCTTCAGGGGTTCGTGTGGGTAGAATTTCACTCTAAAGCACATGGTGTATGGTGGATGAGCTGAAACATCATAAAGAAAAGGCATGAGAAAAGCAGCAAAACCATGGACTCAAACACACACAGGAAAGTCAGCTGTGAAGCCTTACAGCCTGGCCTGGGGGGTGGGAGAGGGGAGAGGGGGGTTTTGCTGGATGAAGCAGGTATTATGCCCAAGAAAACAAAGCCACTGTGGCAACAAAACTCAAAGCTGTCAACAGGACATCCATGCCAAATGCAGGCAGGATACAGGAGATCTAGTCCAGCAGCACACTTTCCACATCACGGCTCCTCCTCACTCCCCCTTTCTCTCTGCGTCACAGCTTCAAGTGGTAGTCTCTCCTGCGATTCTTCCCACCCCTTCATGACAAACTGTGCATAAGCACCATTCAGGCTTTTGGTCTTGTAAAATATCCTTTAGCCCGTGACGTGGGAAAATGTCGCTGCACATGACTAGCTTTCCCAAAGCAATGGTGCCAGTGAACTAAATTTGAGATTTTTTAAATGGAGTCAGCCATGCACGGATCCTACTTTGTATATTTTTCACATTATTTTAGTGTTATCTATCTACAAGGTAGTCACTTGTATGAAAATAAATACTTTTATAAGTTGCTGATTTGCCTAAATCAAGATAGTACTGTGCAGCCCTGGCCAGTGTGGCTCAGTTGGTTGGAGTGCTGTCCTATAAACTGTAAGGTCATGGGTTCGGTTCCTAGTCAGGCCACCTGCCTAGGTTTCAGGTTCAACCCTTGTTGGGGAGCATTCAGTAGACAACCACTCGATGTTTCTTTCTCTCTATCTCCCTTCCTCTGTCTGGAATCAATGAATATATACTTGGGTGAGGATTTAAAAAAAAAAAAAAAACAGCACTATACAGACTGAAACTGTGGTTGAGATCCATGATTCCGAAATGTTCTAATTGCATTAAATATCCAGAACTTAATGACCAGCTAAGGGGATTCTATAGGATTTCTGACACTTTTAATTCTAAGACCACTGTTGACTTGTAGTATTAACCTAAAAAATGCACACAAGCACGGTAAAATGCATGCAAATTTCAGGTAACATATAAAATGAGCATCTTATACTCAAAGAAATACGATGGTTGGTATTACCATCTCTACAGATCTAACACGCCCACCCACTTCTCACCTTTGTATCAGTACAGCTACTTGGGATCAGCTCTGACTCTCCATCTCTGAAACAATACCCTACTCTCCCCCAAACCTCTACTCTCCCCCAAATCCCTTTTCATTATAAGCAGGGGTTAAATCACCAGCCAGCTCTACAATGTCTGGGGCTATTCTGTATGCAGACAAATTCTCTATGTAAAAAGGACTATCGGCGTGAAATATGAAAGTAAAATGAGGATAATTTAATAAGGAAAACAATTCTTAAAAATAATTTGAAAGAAAGCATCCAGGTCACAGGGAAGCAGCAGTATCTTGCTGGCTATCTCAGCGAGAAAAGCAGATTAAATACACACACGCGCACACATGTCAGAGCTCTCGATGCAACGCTCTGCTTCCCCACCGGGAGCTAGCAAACTGCTCAGCGGATCTGGGTGTTCCTAACCCGACCCTGTGTTCCCTGGATTTAAGAAAGGAAAGATTTTTCTGGAACACAAGGAGAAAATGGACGCCTCCTACACAGTAACAAAACACGAAGCAAAATACAAGTGACTCTTAAATCTTTCACAATACCTAGAAATTCAGTTTCACCTTACAACATTTTATCTTTACGTGTTCCCAGATTTTTTTAATTGTTTAAACCATCACCTTGAAAGAATGAAAACTACTGAGTATTTTATTATAAAACCCAAGGATTGTCCTAAATAGAAAGGTTGAAGAGATTTTGTAAGAGAAGAACAACAGAGCAAAAAACAGAAATAACATAAGGAAGTTTTTCCCTTCCTTTCATTAAAGTTCTCAAAATTATACATGTTTAAGCACAACCAATGAAGGAAGATAGACAGATGGAGAGGTATGGAGGGGAGAGAGAGGGAGCGGGGGGAGGGGAGAGAGGGGGAGTGGGGGAGAGAGAGAGAGAGAGAGAGACCGACCATTCCCTTTCACTTTCCTTCATTTTGTTTCTATTTTTCCCCCATCTGTACCTCAGGTCCCCACCCCGCCTCAAACTTCCCACCACTATTAACAACTTTGTCTGTAGTCTTGCAGCCCTTTTACATCGTCATCCAAATACATGCCAACGTGACTCCATATGTGAGAGATTTCTTTTATAATTTAGTCTCACAAAACAATATCATACTACAGATGTTTCTCTTGCTTTTCTCACTTAATTCTATGTTCTGCCCGCCCCTCTAGGATGGTAAAGATCTATACTAACGGCATAATAATTCATACTATGAATAAACCAGAATTTACTCCACTATTTCCACTCTTCTTTTATCATCATTCAGGTTATTTCCATATTTTTGCAATTCAAACTATATAAATATAAACACACACATATATATTTATAAAAGAATAAATGTACATTTATTTACATATTGTACAAGGATATATATTTACAAAATATATAATTATGCATATATCATTGAGTACTTGTGTTTTTATTTCTATAACGCAGCCTCCCCAAATTTGAACTGTTGGGCCCATAGGTATGGGAACATATCTTAAAGAGTACAAAACAATAAAGTCACAGAAGAAGGTTCCAAGCTAAAGCTGCCATTTTTTTCTCCCACCTCATCAGCCTGTCCATTTACCATGACCTAGGCTGGCTTCAATCGCGATTGGAGCTCATGGCACTCATCCCAAGGATCAGGCAGCGAGGCTCACAGGCAACACCCCAGGCGGCATCTCTGAGGACCCCTGATTGTAGGAAGTCCTTCCACCCAGTCATCCTCGTTCTAGGATGCTCGAGCTCCAGAATGGTCTGATGCTTTTCCTACACAAAGAGCTCTTCCATCCTTCGAAGATGGTGCTTATGGTCCTTCTGAGTCTTCTCTAAAATAAACATCCCCAGTTTTTTAACTGTTCCTTGTGTGAAGCAGTTTTGAGTGCCCTTACCTGGTATGTTCCTACTCTGCACTTCCTCAAGCATGGAGTCCCAGGGGTTGCCGCATCTGCTCAGGTAAGGGGACCATCACCAGCATCACACTGGACATAACTGTTACATGATTGGACATAACCATCACATAAACCTCTAAAGTGTCTTTCTCTCAGATTCATCCAGTATCACTGACCCCAATAAAAGAAGGAGTTTCCCTGTAAGGAAAGGAGCACATGACTGTCACACAGTGAACCACAGGCAGCACCAGGGACAAGCCCTGACAAGAAGCTCAACCCCATTGCCCAGGCCTGAAGAAGGGGCAGCAGGCTTCTCCTTGAAGAACTCACTCGAGGCTCTCGATGCAAAATTATATTATAAAGCAAGCAGCAAAGCTGAGGGAGGCTTCTTCACAAGGTTGGAACAGGCTAAAAAGATAAATGATTTTCCCCCAAAATGTTGATCTAGTTATGGATGACAAGATTTATGAGGGCATGGACCTATACGTCTTGTTCGGCCTTTTATCCCCAGGGCTTATTACTGATAAAAGATTGACTCTCCACCTGTCTGGTTGAATGAATGAATGAATGAATGATCCCCAATATTTCAGGCAGATGTTAAGAACAGCTAGCCCTGCTATCACATTCACCCCGTCAAAATATTTCCGTAGTCTGAATTACGATGGCAATTTCTAGGGTTTTAATTTGAAAATTGCTGGTCCTACAGCTCAGCCCCTCAAAATTTGGAACAAATTCAGGGACTCTTGGGTTGGTTAGATAGCTTCTTCTAGAGAAATATTAATTCATTCAATCATCAAATACTTCTTGGGCACCCACTAGGTACCAGGCACAGGTTTAGATATACAAAAATAGCAACTGTAAACAGAAAAAAATTCTGTCTTCATGGAGAACATACTCTGGTGGGACTTTATATACAGATATAAAATCAAAATAAATAAGATATATCTGACATTCAAAGGTCATGAGTGCTATGAAAAACAATAAAGCAAAAAGAATGTAAGTGGTGAGAAAATACCACCCCAACTTCTGTTGCCTTTTTTCATCCCGGCTATAACCAAATCCATGGAAGTAAGTACAATTCTATTTTCTACCTTCTAGAAAACCAAACAAGAGAGAAATCCAATTATTTAAGATTTTAAATCATTAAACAAGAGGATAGGAAAAAAGTCCCGAAGATGGCCCCAAAGATGCTGGCACTGGTTTGGAATCAAAACCCCAGCTTCTGAGCACTGGCATGCACCCTGTCAGCTGCGTAAATGCTGGAAAAAGGGAAACTCCCCGGTCAACAGCCAGCATTCACTCCCCGGAACACGTCTAAGGTCACGATCCCCTGGTGGAGATGAGCCTGTCCTCTTCTCCAAACATCTAAATCTCTCTTCCATTTCAGCATCCACGTCTTTGTATTCTTAAGCTACAGAGAAAGAGGGATGAAGTAAAGGGTGACTCTTATCTGTGCCAAACATTTGGTGCAGAATCAGTAGTTAGACACGTCTAATGAAGGACTTATCTGCAGAGCAGGAAGCACCTGGCATGGAAGTAACACGTGGGCAATAAAACCCATGCTCTACCCTGGGGTCCCACCCGATTGCGTCGTCCTGAGCAGCCACTCTGCATCTCCACCGGACTAGACAGCACGGTCACCCCAGGGGGAAGACACTGTGGAGCATCTCCACCGTGGAACTGAAGCTCCAGTCACAGTGACAGAGACACAGGAGGTGGTGGCATCCCCAAAGTTCCCAGGGGATGAGTCCCTGCATTTTGAAGGGGACTTCCAACAGTGACCTTGAGCCAGACAGCTAACTTCTCTGTGTCCTGCTCTGGAAGCGGAGGCAGCACCAGGGGCCGTTTCTACTTCCCATGGGTGTTTGAACTGATTCAGTGGACTCTTGGCACCAGCACACAATGCATTATCTTAATGCAAGCTTTTGTTCTGAGGGGTAAACACTCCTGCCTGGAGAACAACAGGGGCAGCTGGAAATGGGCGGCGGTAGATGAGAAGGCTGCATTAAATTCAACAACTCAACAGCTGAGAAACATTTACTCAGACATGTAAGTGCTAAAAATTAGAATGCCACTGAGTGGCAGAGAAAGGGAAAACCCACTTTAAAATGCCAGGAGCATATAATTGCCAGGAAAAGAGCAGGGTTCCTCTCGAAGCCCTCTGACACCAGAGAGGACTGGGGAGCCGAGTGTCTCCATGGGGCAGCTCAGTGGCCCCTTTTTGCGTCAGCAGATTCCAAGGTATAATCATTTGGGTAGTTTGTTAACAGTGAGAACACGGGGAGAAGAACAGGCATTACAAAGCAGAAACAGACTTTCTCATCTCTGTTTTAAGACCTTGCCCAGAAATGGGAATGGGAATGCCGAAGGTTTCAGTGAGCAGGCTCCCAATTAAAACTGAAAAAAAAAAAATCTTTCTGTTTTTTAACCAACAACCATCCTCAAATCTTTGCAGAAACAAATAGAGCATTTTTGGTGAGTGACATATCACTTAACAGCTTTTCTTAAAATGCAGAGGTCTTCCTCCAATCATTGTAAGTAACTATAGAAAAAGACATAACTTCATGAGCAGACATACAGAATCATAATCTGCCTCATACACACTCTGGCTGACAGCTACAGAAAATTTCCCCAAACTCCTTTAAACAGTAGTTGAAACATGGAGCCTGAGGCTCTGGCAAATGTGAGGGCAATTCCTGTTCCTGGAATATCTGTATCTTGTGCCTCCCTCCTCTGGAACTATAGTGAAAAAAAAAAAGTATGACCAATCTGTCAAACTTTCAGAATCTGCAGAAATATGGCAAAGGGTCTGGTATTGCAGAAAGGACCACAAACACCTGGCAAGTAAGAGGCTTACTTTCCAAATGACCTCAAGTAGGCATCAGGGGACCCTGGCCTTTTCAATGCAACTGACAACTTCTGATTCCTAACCAAATGAATAGTGTCCCTCCATGTCTTTCCAGGGGACTCCAGAGTGAGAACTGAGGAACACACCACCACTTTTTTGATGAAACTGCTCAGGCATACAAACTCTTTCTGCACATGTGAAAAATGACACTTGGACACCAAAACGATCAAGCATTGCTCATTCATTCAACAAACTGTAATTCTTGGTACATGTTGAAACAAACCAGCCACAGAGGACGGCTCTCGTAAGGACTGCTCTCCGAGTTGGAAATGATTATCATCATTCAGCCACAAGTGTCACTATCATCAGCGTCAATGGCAGTAATAATCCCCCCAACACTTTTTTACTAAATGACAACCAGCAGCCTCCAGGATGTTACTGGCACTGTGTTGCCTCTACTTTCAAAGCACAGATTTATTTTTAATGGTATTTAACTCACCCTCCTGCTGTTATAGCCGTCTCTTATGCTTTGATCACACACAGGCACACTGCACACCCACACATGCACGCACAGAGTAAAGCCACATTCTAAGAACACTCTTAGGGGACACTGGAGCGCTGAGCAGCTTCCTCACAAATTCTTTTTCTCGGAGTTCTCTGCCTCCCTATGCCACTCAGGAAAACCTCTAACAGGGGCTTTGGTGTCTAACATGCCTACTGTCAAGTTCACCATTTGCACAAATTGCTATGGCCAAACTGAAACTCTCAGCTTCCATTTCCTCATCTGTAAAATGAAGATAATAATGGAAACAGTGACATAGAATAGGGATCAACAAAATTTCTTTGTAAGGAGCTAGAGAATTAATAGTTTTCAACTTCGTGGGCCCCAGGGTCTCCATTCCAACTGCTCCACTCAGCTGCTGTAGTGTGACCACAACCACAGACAAGATGTAAGTAACAAAACACTGAAATCGAACTTCATATAATCTTCACATGTCACAATATATTGTCCTTTGGTTTTTTCCCTAATCATTTAAACATACGAAACCTATTCTTAGCCTGCAGGCCATATCAAACCAGATGGCAGGCTGGGTTTGGCCCAGGGGCCGTAGGTTATTGACCCCTGACATAGAAACCATTAGGAGGATGATATGAGTTAATGATGTAAAGCACTCAGCCGACTGCTTGAGACCTAAGTATTCAATCATAGGAGTTATTATACACCTGGGCCTAGGGTGTAGCAACCTGAGAATTTTGGTAAAAAAAAAACTTAGCAGCCCTGGCCAGGGAGTTCAGATGGTTAAAGCTTTGTCCTGATACACCAAGGGTGCGGATTCAGTCCCCAGTCAGGACACATACAAGAATCAACCAATAATGCATCAATAAGTGGAACGACAAATTGATGTTTCTCTCTCCCTCTCTCCCTCTCTCTCATTAAAAAAGTTAGCAAAAGCACAAGAAAGTGGGGGAAGCCCTGGCCAGTATGGCTCAGCTGGTTAGAGCATCATTCTGTAACCAGAAGGTTGTGGGTCCAATTCTCAGTCAGGGCACATACCTAGGCTGTGGATTCAATCTTCAGGCCATGCATGGTCACATGCGACCCACAGTCCTGATGCGTACAATACCTGGTCCAGGTATGTACAGGCAGCAACCAAACAATGCTTCTCTCTCACATCGATGCTCGCTCTCTCCCTCCCTCTTTCCCTTTCTCTGTCTCTAAAGCAATGAAAAGAAAAAAAAGAGAGTCCTCAGGTGAGGATTAAAAAAAATAAATTGAGGGTAGGGAAGATGGTGGCAGAGTAGGTGGAAGTTACACTCACCTCCTACCAACCCTGAATTGGAATTACAACTAAATTAAAGAACAATCAACTTCAATAATCAAGTGAAATGAGCTGAACAGAAGTCTTACAACCAACGATTTACAGAAGAAGCCACAGGAGATTGGTAGGAAGGGCAGAGATATGAAAAGGTCTGGCCCCACTCCCACGGGTGACAGCTGAGATTATGGAGTGATACCTCAGCTGCAAAGCTTCCACCTAAGAAACATGGGGTCTCAACCCAATGAGAGGCTCTCCAGCCCAGAGCAACAGAGCCAGGAAGTTGTGTTCACACAACATCTGGCTGTAAAATTTGGTAGGGATTCTGTTCACCAGGGAGAGACTAGAAACCCAGGCCTCTCCATAAAGGGCCAATGCAGAAAATTTTCTTCACAGCCACTCACCCTGAGCTCCAGAAGAGGGAGGGTAGCTTGGGGCTTACTAGAGTCTTGCGAGGACAGACTAAGCTATGTGGCTTCAGCAGGAGTGCTGAGAGGTCAGCCACCAGAATCCCTGTGCTGAGTTCCTCTCCTGCACTGCTCACAGACACCATCTTCCCTGGGGCGAATATTCCCCTCTAATCTGCATCAGCATAGCGGGGACTGCACAATCCCTCCTGGCCCTGCTGTAGCCCCACCTGAGCTCAAGCCCTGTGGAGGAGTCTACTACCTGAGCCTGTGATACAGACTCTCTAGAGGGCAAACTCAAGAAGAATCAGAGTCAGAGTTGTGTGGCTCTTGGGAAGGGACCCTTTCTCCTCCCAGCTCACCACAGGCCAGAGGACCTCAGCCCCATGCCACCTGGCATGCCCGACTCCCAACAGCTACAGTAGCCTTTCCAAAAAACATCCAGGAGGGGCCCCAGCAGCCCCTCTGTGCCATCCCAGAGTACCTTGTCCCCAGCAGTTACAGAAGCCCCTCCCAGTGCCCCTCCCAGAACCCCACTGGAGCAGCCATAGTAGCACCTGCAAGCACTGCCTAGTCTGACCCCCAGGGGCCATAGTGGCAGCATCCCAAACCACAATGGAGAGCCACTGTCCCCATCATGGGAGATGCATTAACTCTACCCTCCGGACTATGGGTGGCCTCACGCTGCTGAGCTTGCAGAAGACTCTCTAGCAAATTGGGGCAGAATCTGGAAAGAACCAAGCCTAAGAGGAACCTTTTTTCTGCACACAACAGACCAGTGGTCCTGTGCAGAGCCCTCCCTGCACAAGGCCAAACTGTAGTCTGTGTGGGCCTAATGAACACTGCCGGCCTCACCCTGATGAATCCCTGAGACCCAGCCCTACCATCAAGGTCCGCAGGCACACAGCAGGTGGTAGCTGACCTTGATGAATCCTGAAACTCTTGCTGAGTGACCTCAAAGTCAGAACTGGCACCAAGTTTGAATGTGAATCAATCAAGTGAATACCACTTGCCCCTACTTTGTGACTCACTGAGAGCCTCCCTCGAGCAACTCATGTGCAACCAGAGGCTCTTTCAGTAACTGAGCCTAATAGGCAGCTAACAGGAGAGGGCAGATCTCAGAGAGTGTTGGGCCTTTGAGTTACGTGCCCTTCAGGCTCAGTGCTGGTGAAAATCAGCCCTGGTGTGTAGCTAACCCCTCCCATGCATGCCCAGGCCCCGCAGAGAGGCAGTTACAAACTGGATAGCTTTGTTACTCCAAACAGGTATCCCAGAGCCCAGCACTGGATCCCAGTCCAAGGGATCCCAGAACCAACACAACCAGTGGTACAGACCATCTCAGAGCACAATCCAAGTAGCTCCACAAGCAGCATAGACAAAGGGAGATCTTGATAGATACCAGCCCCTGTTGGGGTGAATTCAGCTTTGTGGAGCCATCCCCCATACAATAGTTCATATAATGTGATCAGAGTTGGTGCTTATACCCTAACAGGGGGGAAATCCCACCCACAGGTGGGCCAACAACAATTAAGGCTCAGCTACAACAGAAGGACTCACATAACCACATAAGGTACATTCCTGGGACACATAGCTCAGGTGATTAGGGAGACTGTGCCTCTGAGCCCCACAAGACACCTGCTACATAAGGCCACCATACTAAGGCATAGCAGATCTACTTAATACACAGAAATAAATATAGAAAGGCAGCTGAAATTGGAAGAAAAAAAATGCCCCAAGTGAAAAACCAGAAGAAATCTCCAGAAAAAGAACTAAATGAAATGAAGGCAAGCAAGCGACCAAATACAGAGTTCAAACCAATGGTTATAAGAATTCTCAAGGAACTTACTGAGAACTTCAAAACCATAAAAATAAAAACATAGAAACCATAAAAAAGAAACAGTCAGAAATGAAAACACAATATCAGAAAAGAAGAATACACGAGAAGAAATCAACAGCAAGCTAGATGAAGCAGAGGATTGAATCAGCTACTTGAAAGACAAGGTAGCAAAAAGCGATCAATCAGAGTAGCAAAAACAAAAAAAGAATTTTAAAAAATGAAGGTAAAGATAGTCAAAAGGACCTCTGAAACAGTATGAACGTAACAACCACATCATAGGGATATCAGAAGGAGAAGAGAGAGAGCAAAGAATCAAGAATCTGTATGAAGAAATAATGGCTGAAATCATCCTAATCTGGTGGAAAAAAGACATCTTCTTTGACCACAATGGTATGAAACTAGAACTCAATTATAAGAAAAAAACTGGAAAACACACAATGTGACTAAATAAATGTTACTAAACAATGAATGGGTGAACAATGTGATCAAGGAAGAACTCAAAACTTACCTTGAAACAAATGAAAGTGAGCACACAGCAAAGGCAGTCCTAAGAGGGAAATTCATAGCATTAAGACCTACCTCAAGAAACAAGAAAAATCTCAATCTAACTTTACACAGAAAGGAACTAGAAAAAACAACAAAGCTCAAAATGAGTAGAAGGAAAAAAATAATAAAATGAAAGAAATAAATAAAAGAAAATCAGAGCAGCAATAGATTCCGCAGCGGTCACAGAGCAGATCAGACTCTTCTCTCGTTCTTGTGCCTCCCTCGGCTTCCTCAGCAACCATGTCTGATAAACCCGATATGGCCAAGATTGAGAAATTCGATAAGTCGAAATTGAAGAAGACAGCAACGCAAGAGAAAAATCCACTGCCTTCCAAAGAAACGATTGAACAGGAGAAGCAAGCAGGCGAATCATAATAAGGCCCGCACTGCCAATATGCACTGTTCATTCCACAAGCATTGCCTTCTTATTTTACTTCTTTTAGCTGTTTAACTTTGTAAGATGCAAAGAGGTTGGATCAGCTCAAATGACCGTGCTGCCCCTTTTCACATCAGAACTACTGACAATGAAGGCCGCACCTGCCTCTCCCGTCTGCCTCTCTGGCTGGCAGGGAAGGAAGAGAACGTGCATGTTGGTGAAGGAAGAAGCTGGGTGGGACGACAGTGAGATCTAGATTAAAACCAAGCTGGTCCAAGGTGTCCTGCAGGCTGTAAAATTCAGTTTAATCAGAGTGCCATTTTTTTTTTGTTAAAATGATTTTAATTATTGGAACGCACAATTTTTTTAATATGCAAATAAAAAGTTTTAAAACCTGGAAAAAGAAAAAGAAAATCAGAGCAGCAATAAACATAGAAATAAAAAAAAAAATCAAGGAAACCAAGACCTGGTACTTTAAAAATATAAATAAGACTGACAAACTTTTAACCAGAGTCATCAAGAAAGAGAGAGGCCTCAAATAAATAAAATCAGAAATGAAAGGGGAAAAGTAACACCTGACAACACAGAAATACAAAGAAGTATAAATATATACTACAAACAACGATACACCAACAAATTAGACGACCTGTTTAAATGGATAAATTCCTAGAAACAAACTATCTTCCAAAATGGAATCAAGAAGAATCAGAAAATCTGAACAGACTAATTACAACTAATGAAATCAAAGCAGTAATAAAAAACTCCTAGCAAACAAAAGTCTTGGATCAGATGGTTTTATAGGTGAAACTTACCAAACATTCAAAGAACTAACACCTCTCCTTCTCAAGCTACTCCAGAAAGTTGAAGAGGAGGGGAGACCCCCAAGCTCATTTTATGGGCCAACATTATCCTAATTCCAAAACCAGTAAAGACACTCTAAGAAAGAAAAGTATAGGCCAATATCCCTGAGGAACATGGATGCAAAAGTCCTCAACAAAATATTAGCAAGCCAGATCCAAAAATATATTAAAAATATCACACACCATATCAAGTAGGATTTATTCCTGGGATACAAAGTTGTTACAATATCTGCAAATCAATCAATGTGACACACCATATAAACAAAATGAAGGATAAACATCACATGATCTTATCAACAGATGCAAAAAGAAAAGCATTTGATAAAATTCAGCACCAATTTTGATTTAAAAAAAAAAAACTCTGCAAAATGGAAATACACCTCAACATAATAAAGGCCATACATAACAAACTCACAACAAACATCATACTCAATGGGGAAAGACTAAAAGTGTTTCCCTTGAGATCAGAAACAAGACAGGGATGTCCACTATCACCACTCCTATTCAACATAGTACTGGAAGTCTTAGCCACAGCGATCAGACAAAAGGAAAAAATAAAAGACATCCAAATGGGAAAGGAAGAAGTAAAACTGTCTTTATTTGCAGATGACATGATACTGTGTATAGAGAACCCTAAAGAAGCCACCAAAAAACTACTCGAACTGATAAATTAACTCAGTAAAGCAGCAGGATACAAAATTAATATTCGGAAATCAGTTGTATTTCTATAAACCGATAATGGACAGGCAGAAAGGGAAATTAAGAAAAAAATCCTATTTACAGTTGCATAAAAAATACCTAGTAATTTTTTTAAGATTTTATTTTTATTTATTTTTAGAGAGAGGGGAAGGGAGGGAGAAAGAGAGGGAGAGAAACAGCAGTGTATGGTTGCCTCTCACATGGCCCTCACTGGGGACCTGGCCCGCAACCCAGGCATGTGCCCTGACTGGGAATCGAACCAGGCCCCTTTGGTTCCCAGCCCACGCTCAATCCACTGAGCAACACCAGCCAGGGCAAAATATACCTAGTAATAAATTTAACCAAGGAGGTAAAAGACCTGTACTTAGAAAATTATAAGACACTGAACAAAGAAATTGAAGAAGATACAAATAAGTGGAACCATATTCCATGTTTATGAACAGGAAACGTTAACATCATTAACATATCCATACTACCCAATGCAATCTATAAATTCAATGCAATCCCTCTCAAAATATCAATGGTGTATTTCACAGGACTAGAACAAATAATCCAAAAATTGATATGGAACCACAGGAAAAAAACCAAATAGCCTCAGCGATACTGAGAAAGAACAAAGTTGGGGGTATCACACTACCTGTATCAAACTAGTCCATAGTAATTGAAACAGGATGGTACTGACATAAAAACAGCACATAAATCAATGGAACGGAATAGAGAGCCTAGAAATAAACCACATCTATATGGTCAATTAACATTCGAAAAAGAAGGCAAGAACATGCAATGGGGTAAAGACAGTCTGTTCAATAAATGGTGCTGGAAAAACTGGACAGATACTTGCAAAAAATAAAACTAGACGTTACACCATATGCAAGAACAAACTCAAAATGGATTAAAGACTTAAATATGAGACCTAGAAACACCTAGAAGAAAATATAGGCAGTAAAATCTTAGACATTTCTCTTAGCAATATTTTTTCTGACATATCTTCTCAGGGAAGGGAACAAAAGAAAAAATAAACAAATAGGACTACATCAAACTAAAAAGTTTTTGCACAGCAAGGAACACTACCAACAAAACAAAAAGACAACCCATTCAGTAGGTTGGTCAACAAACAACAAGTGCTGGTGAGAGTGTAAAGAAAGGGGAACCCTAGTGCACTGTTGGTGGGAATGCAGATTGGTACAACCACTATGGAAAACAGTGTGGAGGCTCCTCAAAATATTAAAAATATAATTGCCGTATGACCCAGCGATTCCACTTCTGACAATATATCCATTGAAACCCATAACACTAATTCAAAAGAACATATCCACCCCTACGGTTCACTGCAGTGTTATCTGCATAAGCCAGGGTTTGGAAGCAGCCCAAGTGCCCACCAGTAGATGAGTGAATAAAAAAGGCTGTAGTACATTTACACAATGAAATACTACTCAGCTGTAAAAAAGAAGGAAATCTTACCACTTGTGACAGCATGAATGGACCTAGAGGATATTATGCTAAGTGAAATAAGTCAGTTAGAGAAAGATAAATACCATATTTCCCTTATATGTGGAATCTAAAGAACAATATAACCAAGAAACAAAACAGAAACAGAAGCCTGTACTGTAGAATTCATCACCATATTTATGCAACGGGTTTTGTTCAGGTGTGTGATTTACTTTCTTTTTAAAGAACATGGCAGTTGAACTGCTTCCACCTGCTCCCTAAAAGGAGCATTTTGATTCCAGTATTTATTATAAATTGATTACATGCATACCTTGTCTTAAGCCATGGGCCAGGTTAAAAAAGCTTCCAAACTATGACACCAGTGTGTGAATGAGGACTTGGGACAGGTTTCCCCAGTGGGTCAGAGATGTGGTTACTTTCATTATGGGTGTCTGGATAAATAAAATGTGTGAAGCTTTACTGTCAGATAAATATGATCAAGTTCAGAAAAGAAAAAAAAACATACACAAAGGAGAAAAATGAGCCACAAAGCAAAAGCATGAAAGTCACCCATAAAATAAACAGAAATACTAAAGGGTGTGGGAGATCTATCTTAATGGGAGTGCCCAGTACAGTGGTGTACCCCAAAATTTGTGTCTACTCAGGGCTTCAGAATGTGACCCTATTTGGTAATAGAATTTTTGCAGATGAAATTGAGTAAGACGAGGTCATACTGAGTTAGGGTGCTTTCTAAATCCAGTGACTGACATCTTCATAAGAGAACAGAGAAGGAAACTTGGACACAGAGAAACGCAGGGAGAAGGCAATGTGAAGACAAAGGCAAACACTGGCATGATGCAGCTGCCCATCAAGGAAGGAGTGCCAACGACGGCCAGCAACACCAAGAGCTGGAAAAGAGAAATAAGTGTTGGCAAGGGCATGGGGAAATGTAAACCCACGTGCGTGGCTGGTGGAAATGTGAATTGGTGCAGTCATTATGAAACCAGCATGGAGAATTCTCAAAAAATTGAAAGTGGCACTACCCTACATTCCAGCAATTCCACTTCTGGGTATTTATCCAAAGAAAATGAAAACACTAACTTGAGAAAATAAAAGCTCCCCCATTTTCATTGCGGCATTGTTTACAAAAGCCAAGACATGAGAACAACCTACGTGACCACCAACAGATGAATGGATAAAGAAAATGTAATATACACACATAATGAAATATTATTCCGCCATAAAAAAGGATGAAATCTTGCCATTTGCACCAATGTGGATGGGCCTTCAGGACATTTGGCTATGTGAAATAAGTCAGAGAAAGACAAATACTGAAATACTGTATGATCTCACATGTGGAACCTAAAAAAACAGAACAAGATCATAGATACAGAGAACAGATTGGTGGTTACCAGAGGCAAGTTGCGGGGTGGACAAAAAGGATGAAGGGTCAAAAGGTATAAACTTCCCATTATAAAATAAGAATGTCCTGGGGATACAATGTACAGCGTGGAGACTAGAGTTAACAATACTGTATTGCACATTTGAAAGATGCTAAAAGAATGGATCTTAAAAGTTCCCATTATGAGAAAAAAATGTATAACTGTATATGGTGATGGATGTTAACTAGATTCCTTGTAATAGTCATTCTGCAATATGTACAAATATCAACTCACCACGTTGTACACCTAAAACTGATAGCATCTATAGATTATGCCTCAATTTAAAAATTTAAGAAAATGAACAAGTGCAAGATGCTAGACGATTAAAGTGTTTGCTTTAAAATGAGGAAGCAGAAATAGAGCTACAGAATGTGATTGGACTCCAGTGGATTTTCCCCTCCACAAACCTGTAAATAGTTTATAAAAACAGAATGATTTGACCAAGGAAAAAAATGGCTAGAAGAGGCAAGGAAGGATTCTTGTGGCTTTGCTGACATCTTGATTTCAAACTTCTGGTTCCAGAGTTGTGAGAGAATAAATTTATATTATTTTAAGCCCCCCCACCTCCGGACTTTGTTATGGCAGCTTTAGGAAACTCATATACTCAGCAAGGGGAGTAATCAGAAGAACAGAGTTGGGAATCAGGCATCCAACTGACCTCACGAATGCGGAACCTGTGACTTTTCTCCTTGCACCAGAGCAAGGTTGACTCTCCCGGCGCTCTCTGTGCTACAGAGGAAGATATGTTCCCATTGACAAGCCATTCAGCACCAAGGGGACTGTTCATTAAATTAGCTCCAAGAGGTGCTGAAAAGCTAAGGAATGACACGTAAACATGAAGGTTCACAAATATTACCATCAGAGACAGAAATTCTCCAGGAAGAGCCATCATCACTTCAGGGAGGGATCCCTGCAGCCATCAGCTAGCAACCTAACTCAACACTGCTCTTCCGGCTAAGTCCAACCTGTAGTATGCAAAGGCGGGAGGTCCTCACCACACTGATTTGCATGCAGAAGCCATTTCCACGCCCCCTGCGCCTTCGGGGGTGCTTCCTAAATAGAGCAAGAAGATCTTAACTACCCTGCAGGGCTAGGCAGGCAGCAGCCAGGATAAGTCAGAGAGCCTCTTTAGAAGAGGAAGCCTGCTTTCTCTCATCTAGGTCTCTATTTGTATAGTACCTGCTTGATGCATAATGCACTCTGATTCTTTCCTTCCTTTGTTTCTTTCCTTCTTGATTTTTGCATAAAGCCTTCTCTCCTTTTCGCTTTTTTTATTACCAGGTGACATATGAAAATATTCTCATTGTAAAATATCTGAGTAAAATATAACTATATACAATAAAATGTGAGATCCTCACTTCCCTTCTACCTCACTCTCTTCCCCAGGGGGAACCACAATTAATACACATCTTGGCAGCCCTTCTTCTAGGCACTTTCATATTAATATACATAATCTGTTTATTTTCAGACAAATGGATCATTTTCAATGTGTTATTTTTACTTGCTTTTATAACTCTACGATATATCTAATAAATCTCTCAGTGTCGAAAATATACATCTGCCTCATTCCTTTTCATGACCCCATGTATTTCACATAATTTATTTAGCTTTCCCAAAATTGCTGGGCTCTTTATTGCTTCCAGTTCTTGGTGTTATAAGCAATGTTGCAATGGACATTCTTGCAAAATACATACCTGTGCTGGAATAAATGTTGCTTTAGACAGGTGCATGGGTATTAGCTTGTTGGATTAAGAGTTATAGGCATTTTTAATTTTGAAAGATACAGCCAAATTGCCCTCTCAAATGGCTTCACCCATTAACGCACTCCAACCAGAAGTGATATCCTCATACTTATCAACTGGATGTTATCAATATTTACAATTTTCTCAGTATAATAAATAAAAATGGTTTAATTTGCACTTTCCTTGTTACTAATGATATTGAGCATCTGTTTATGAGTTTATTAGCCATTTATTTTTATTCCTTCTACGGGTATTTTCACATTTCACTATTGAGTTGTTTATCTTTGGGTTTATAGCATCACGCTTTATATATTCTGCATATTACTGCCTGTTAGGTATTTGGCAAATGCTCATTATTTTGCTTGTGTTTTAACTTGTTTATAATTCATTTTATAGTCATTAATTCAACAAATATCTACTGTGAATCTACTCTGTGCAGTGAACAATCCAAATATTCTGGTACGGAAGTTTAATTTTTGCACAAATTTATCGGCATTTTGCTTTGTTGCTTCTGGGTTTTAGGTTTTCCTTAGGAAGTCATGTGCTACTCCACAATTATAAAAAAAAAAATTCCTGAGCTTTTACCTAAAATGTCTATAGGTTGCTAAATATATTGAGCTTTTGAATTCATCTGAATTAATCCCATGGATGGTCTGAGGTTTGTCCTTAGCTTTTTTCCCCCAAATGGAAAGGACGTGCAAAATCATGCCTTAAATAATCTATCTTCCTGTCTCTGGTATGAAATCCAATCTTTATCATAGCCCATACTCTCAAATAATATGTGAATTTGTGATATTTTTCCCACTGATTCTTTTCCTGTTTCTGGGTCTATTTTAATTACTATGTGTGTCCATCACTAGTCCTCTTTTAATTACTGTAACTCATAGGCCTGGATTCGCTATCTAAGAGACAAAGGACCCTACTATTCTTCACATACAGCGTAGGGGGAAAGTAGGTTTATAGTTGTTCGTATGGAAAATAATACAATAATTACTAAGTAATACAAGAATAAACTCTGGCCCTCACTGAGTTGCTCAGTTGGTCGGGCGTCGTTCTGCAAAGCAAAAGGTCACTGGTTCGACTCCCGGTCAGGGCATGTGCCTGGGTTGCAGGTTCAGTGCCCAGGCAGAGCACATGCAAGAGGCAACCGATTGATGTTTCTCACTCACATCGATGTTTCTCTTTCTCCCTCCCTTTCCCTCTGAGAAAATAAATAAATAAAATCCTTTTTAAAAGAAAAAAGAAATTCTGTCTCATGTACTCACAGCTGTAAACCTACGTTTGCCCCAGCCTGTATCTATTGGCTGGTCTTGGGCATTTTCTTCACCAATGAGCTATAGACTCAGTTTGCTACAGGCCACAAAGAATTTCATTGAAATTTTGATTTGAAAATTATTGAATGTGTATATTCATTTGAAAGAATTGACTTTAACAATATCAAACGGAAACATGAGAGAGGTCTCCATTTATTGAGCTCTTTTTCATCTACTCTACAGTAACTCCACAGTAAAAATTCAGTCTTATTTATATAAGTCTTGAACATTTCTTGGTACATTTATTTACGAGAAATTTGTTTTTTGTTATTGCTGTCGTAAATTATAGCACTTTCCCCCATTATATTTGATAAATAGTTACTATCTGTGTGAGAAAGCTATTATTTTAGGATATCAACCTAGTACCCAAGGACAAAAGCCATTATTAGTTGTGGGTAGGGGGTGGGAAAGGAAGGCAGGTGCAGAACTTGAAAAGATGTAGGGAGGACAACACCGAGTTTAAGATGCTACTGGAGCTCTGAGAAGGCATCCAGACCCCCTCAGTACCCTAGACTTGGATGAATGGAGTGAGGTGTAGGGGGGCAAGACAAAGAAATCTCAGAGTCGTTGAGGGAAAGTGCTGTGTTTGGAACTTTGGACAGTACTGAAGAAAGGGCAGCAGGGTGTGTATAAGAAGAGAGGGAACATTTAGCCCGAGTACACGAGTGGCCCTGAGGCTGAAGCAGGGCCCGGAAGAGGCTGAGCAGTTTCTACTTGTCCCAGTGGTGAATACAGAAGTGTTGCGAGTCAACCAGTGAAGAGACCTGGAGTGGGGACTGCAAGAGGGCAGCGGCTACAGACTTGCAGGACAAGACCATGGCAGGAGCCACAGGCCTCGGCAGCACATGCCAGGGCACACTCAAAGGCCAGTGAGGCTAGTTACACCTGGCAAGGAGGAGTGGGGAAAGAGGCCAGCAACCAAAGGCCAAATCACGTGAGCTGCGCCGGAGAGCATGCAGAGGACTGCGCACGGGAGAGATGTCGCCCTCGCTGCCAGGATGGGACATAAGCTTCCCTGCCACACGATGCCATTCTGGGGATGGGAAAGGAGGAAAAGCTCACCATAAAAATAAGTTTGATTATATCGATTTTCAATAATATTTTGGATAACAAGCACTCTCATATAACATTAGTGGCAGTGAATTATTGTAAGCTTTTCAGATGGACATTTATCACTAAGGAGAATGTAAAATGTGTACAGCTTTTGATCCAACAATTCCACTTCTAGGAATTCCTAGTATGGATGTACAAGAAGCAAGAATGTACATCCAAGCCTGTTTATCATAGCACGATTTATAATAGTAACAGGCTAGATACAACTTTGATGTCCATTAATAATTAAATTACATACATACATACAGTTAACTATCAGAAAACCATTTTTTAAATGAAACCAATCATCTATCACTGACATGGAAAGAACCTCTAAAATTATTAAGAAAACAACAAGGTGAAAAATAGAGAGAGATTTATCTCATATTTGTTTCTAAAAGGCCTTAAATATGTTGAGGGAGCTTATATAACATAAAAAACTCCCTAGAGGTAAATATAAAACATTGTTAATAATGGTTATTTCTTCAGGGGGGCTTAGAGATATGAGGAGGAGGAGAAAGGAAATATGGTTTTCATTTTAAACTTTTCTGAACTGTTAGAAAAACCACAAACATTACATTATTAAAAATGATTTTTAAAAATACTAGTAAGAAATAACAATAATGCCTTTGTAAAGAGTTTGTTAATCAGGACAGCTGATCTTCTGCCAAGCCCAAGAAACACCATTCCTGGGAACACCCATAGTCAGAGGGATCTTATGAGGTCAGGGCAGACAACCTGAAAGCCGGGCATCACTCCACAGAGCAAGGCAGGAACGGCAGCAGCTGCTCCTCCGAGGCATTAAGCCCTCACCGCCTACACTACGGCAGTCCGAGTATAAAAGCCATGCCCACATCCAAGCTGAAAGCTGTCTGGGCTTCTGGAACAAGATCCTTTCGATAAATTCGTAAGTACCACGAGTTGGACCCAGTTTCCCAGGGTTAACATTTTACAAGCTCTAGTTTAAATATTGTTTCTAATTTACATGAAAGTTATTGTTTCCAGGACATAGGTATAAAACTGCAGAAATTCTTGACATTAAGAGACAACAACAACAAAATTAAGTTTGTGATTGAGAAAATTACATAAATTTTCTTCATTAATATCCTTAATACAACAGGGGCCTGGGTGATGGGTGGGAAGACCCCTGCTGGTTCCTGGAATCAGGGAGTCACTGTGTCTTGTTTAGATACTGAATTTTACACAATTCTCTCTTCCGGATTCAGATTCCATTCATCATTAAGTTGAAATTGGCCAGTAGTCAAATGTCACTCTGTATATCACTTTCATCCAACACTATAAATTTTGAGTCAGCTGTTCAGATTTACTAATGGTAGAGACGAGGCTCTTAAGCAGCAAATTCTTCACAAGTTTCAAATTTTTCTTCTATTAAGTGGTGAAATATATCTTACTTTAGAGATAGATTTACATTTCAAAATTGTGTGCAGCCTAAGGAAAATATTTCATGACATTTAAGAACCAAAATCAAAGAACCATTTACTATAAATAAGTGTCCTGGGAAATTGTTTAAATATTTTAAACTATGTAAACAAAAATATCAAAACTTAGTCGTTAGGGGATAAAATCTAGGCATCGGTTATTTTTTTGCTCTGACACAATAGTTCATTCTCATTATCCTGCAAGTCACTCTATACAGAGCTTCCCGGTCCCTTGGTCCTGCTAATCATTAGACACTCATCCCAACTCGATGCCAGCCTCACCCAGCAGACGGCTCTCCCTGCACCTCCCACGCTCACTGCTGTCCCTGTTTTCAGCTCATGCTTCTTCACTGTCATCTCCCTGCAGGACCCGTCGCTCACAGGAGCAATGGGCGTTAGCTGTGTGGCTGTCTTTCCTGCACTGGCCAGACAGTTTGTTCTTGAGAGGTGGGAGAGGGAAGGGGAGAAAGGGGAAGAAAGGAAGAGGGAGGGGAAAAGAAGAGAATGAGGAATAAATGTGCACATTACTAGTGTGCCATCCACATTCAGTGTCTTCTTCCTTCCACTTAAAACCCTGCCCAGAATAATTTCTTCATATTTGGAGAAAGAAAACTATCCCCTGAATGATGACAAGTGACGTAATGTGTGCTAACCTGATCTCCGAGGAGAAACTGATTTATCACCTGTATTTCAGAGCCCTGGGAAAGTCGGCATAGAGGGATAAATTCGTTTCGGGGCACGTAATGCATTTCTGAGGTGCATTTCGGAAGCTCTCCTCCAAACCATCAATAAAAGCAGGTTGAGAGCAGCCTGGCATGGGTAACCAGGAGAAAACATCATGCCCACCCAGGGCCACCGGTCAGCGCCCTCGTCACAATGCCTCAAGTGGACGGCCGGGTCTTCTAAAGAGAGGCTTTCCAACTGCCTTCTCCAAGAGTTCATCAGGGAAAAAAATTTTTTAATTTAAAGGGCAGGTCAGAACACCAGAGCTTGAAAACAATTACTCAGAAAAAAACATTTATCTTAGTGAGTCTGACGGGTAGAAAAGTATATACTGCACCCTTCAGTAAAGTTACCAGGAAGATTGATTTTAGTTTCAAAATACACCACCCCCAAGACTGCACACCTCCCACCCTGAACCATATTCCAGCAACTCCCACAATCAAAAGGAATCAGGCCCTTGGTGACTGTGCTAACAGATATTTAACCATCTAGTCCAATTCTCTTGTTCAAATATGGAGGGAGGGTAAAATGGTGGAGAGGGAAAGACCCGGGGAGCTCGAGGAAAAGGGACTGCAAGGAGGCCCGAGGCCAGCAAATAGAAGAGGTCACACAGCTTTCACCGGGAGAGAGAAACCCCGCCCACACACAGACCTTCGAACAGAGCAATTTCTTCCCTGGCAGGACAAACTCTGTCAATAAACAGCATCTACCTTTGGACATTTCATAGCAAAAGTGAGTCCACAGATCAGCACTTACATTTCATTTGCTTGGAGATGGACTTGTTCGGTTCGAGCCAGTGCTGGGGAGAAAAAAGAGATTTTGGGTCAAATGGCTGGACCGTATGATGCATGCTTAGTAACCAAAAGGAATTTAATAAAGATATTCTTTTTCCAAGGTACTGCCTTGTTCCTATAGATATTCCTCAGGGTTCCACCTCTGAAAATCAGCATGAACAATTCTGTAACAATAATACCACAGGCAAGGGTATAAATTGCAGAGAATTAATACTTTCTGAGTAGTATTTGAGTCATACAGTTGCTGGGAGAGAAGAACAAGAGAGAGAACATGTACTTAAATGATGTTCTAGTGGCTCTAGTTGACTTCCAGGTGGTTCTTTGTGCTCCATGGCCCTGAGCAAGCCACAGATGTGTAAAGACTTTGACACATATGACCTCAAAGAGTCCCAATCCAAGACAGCATCAGCACCTGGCCCTCCTGCCCTAAGGGGGCCTCCCCTCAGGTTAGTAGTGAGCCAAGCCTGCATTAGCCCCATCACACGCAAAGCCAGGTCTTCCTCCACACTAGGGGGGACAAATGATTTTAAATATCTCATTTCAGAGGCCCGAGGTCATCAAGAAGGAAAATCAGTTCCATCACAAAACAAAGGAACTCAAAGACCGGGGTAGCCCAGAATCACGGTACAGACAGGCGTCTGAAGCAGCACCATGCTGGCCCCAGGGGCCAGCTCTCTGCATGCTACGTGTGAAGGTCACTTCACCGTGTTGAGATTGGGGCAGTTTTAAATATCACATGATGTGTCTGAAGCCACTTAGGGAACATCAGGAAGTATCACTTTCTATGCCTATAGTTCATGAAGACAGTAAGAGAGCTGCCATTGTGTATCCACCAGAGGTCTGGGAGACCTCACTGATGGGTCACCTCCTGTCCTGCTTGGTACTAGAGAGCAAAGAGGAGGAGGAAACTTATCAGCTGAATACTTAGACACTTCACTCTACCTCATTTGTGTCATCCAGTAAGCCTCTGTATTGTCGAGGTTCTGTATTATCGCTATTGCTTGATATAATGCATAACCACATAGTTTAATAAGAGCTGACTGAGTGTTTACTAAGTGCCAGGTGCTACTCCATGGACCATCACTATCACCCCATTTATGGATGAGAAATCTAGGACTCAGGATGTTAAATGGTGAAGCCAAAGTGCAGTGGAATTCCAGAGAACAGGTCCTTAATCTTGGTTATGCAGCCTCCTGACGCATCGGTTCACTCCAACAAGTATTCTTTACAATGACCATTCACTCTTTCACCAGAAACTGAAAAATCGAGCAGTCAGATCAGTTCTTTCCAATCCAGAGTGCCAGGGCTCTGTGGTCTTCAAAAGACAAGAACAGGGGTCTTCTCACTATTTCAACATCATGAAGAATCTAACAGAAAACCACACATTTCCTCCTGACAGTTTGCACAGAAAAACTAAAATAGCAAGTTTCTTTGCATACAGACAAAATTATATCAACTTATTTGGGGAACCCTGGTTATCTTCTTTTTTCCCTCCCCAATTTTTTTATTATGGTAAAATACACGTAACATGTAACTCACCATCCTAACCATTTTAAAGTATACAATTTAATGCCACTAAATACATTCATAATGGTGTGCTCCCATCACCACCGTCTGTCTCCAGAACTTTTTCATCTTGTAAAATTTAAACTCTATACCTATGAAACTACAACCCTCCTTTTCCCCCTTCCTGCCGTCCCCTGGAAATTACCATTCTACTTTTGATTATCACCTCTAATCAGAAATTACGTTTGTCCTTTACACAGTCATGATGGGACATGCAAAATGTGTTGATTATCCACTTACTGGCTCTATAACCTTATGCAAAAATGTTTACTCTCTCCGTGTCTCAATTTCAACAACTATAAAATGGGAATAGTAATAGTACCTATTGTACCTTGGAGGGTTGTTGTAAGGATTTTAAAAGTTAATAAACATAAAATGCTTGTTTGCTAATGGTGTTGTTACTTAAGTATAGTTTAACTGGTAGACCACATCTTCAATACATGGGACTCACAGAGAATAATAAAAGGAGTGTCTGGTGATGCAATTACTTTTCTAGAAATAAACTGAATAACTTAGAACTAAAGCGAGAAAACAAATAACAGCAGCCAGAGATCAATACCTATTGCCATTATTTCACAGAGGAAAAATCACCAGTCATTTTGCCAAGAAAGTCTGAAATATAAACATGTTTTCTGAATTCTTCTTGCCTGGCATCCTTTGAACTCCTCATCCCTTCTTAGCCTAACTTCAACCCGCCAGCTTTTCTCTACCCGCAGGGATGACAGGCAGGTGTCAGTCTGTGTGCCGCACCCTGTAGGCGGTGGCCACCTCCCAGGGCTCTGAGGAGGGTTCCCGACTGCGTGGAGACTCATGAGAGTGAGTGCCTTGGTGAACTTGGCAACGTCCGCCCTAGAGGAGTGGGAAATATCACCCATATACTAAGAAAGCCATAAGCTAAGAGTTTGGGAATCTCTGAGGCATGGTAGCACACGATTCATGTATTTTCTTTTTTAAATAAAAAGTTCCAAACCCTGTCATATATTATAAAAGAATATACAACAAGCATCTAAATGCATTTTTTAAGTTCTGAAGTGATACACACAGAACTGATCAAAGGGAGGGTGGATTGCCGAGGCAGGACAGGAACTTTGGGGTGCCGATCAAAGGAAATGATGACTTTTTTCTGTGCTATTTTAATTCAAACTTTTACATGTATTGGTGCATTCTATGAATAATTTAAAAATCAATTTAAAAAAAAGAAGGAAGGAAAGATAAGTTCTACTTAGAGGATAAAGGTGGATTTCATGTCATTTAGACTCAAGAGGAAGAATTTCATTCATAACAGATAGAGGCCAATCCAGCTAAGCACCCAGGGCTGACACTCGTCCAACTCAGAAGCCAGCAGGACTGGGTTTGAATCCCAGCTCCGCCTCTTCCTGGTGGTGTGACCTACAACAAGTTCCTCTGTTTCCTCACTTACAGCACCATTGTGAAGTTTAAAGGGTTAATTCATTGAGAAGCCTTTAGTACAGAGCTGGGAGCGTAGTGAGGGCTCAGTAAACACCAGCGGGCCCCATTTCTTCTCATGCACTGAGAGAGTCCCCTAAGTTGGTACACTGGCCCCTCTTGATGAGCCCACCTTTGTCATTCTCATCCTTTCTCCCTCCCCACCCCAGCTTCCCTCTGCTTTACATGAACAGCTAATTCTCCTTCCTTCTTTTATTCTTCATTTTAGAGTAATGAGTTGGACAACAGAGTCAAGTCTGGAAGAAAAATCACCGCCATGATGTAGTTGGTAATTAGATATAAGGCTTAGAACATTTATTGCACTTCTGGTTTTCTTTCAATTGCTACTTGGAATAGATGCTGTGTTGTTTTCTTACTGGAAACTGATACTCCCTAAGAGAGGCAGGAAAGAAAGTCTACCAACCAAAAATCTGAATTTGTGCTTGGTTTACCGTGACTGAAACCTTCCTTTCCTCCACTCTCGTTTAAAATAAAAATTCCAACGACTAAGAAAGCTAAGACCCAATCAATGATTCTACATAATGAGCTCAGGAAGCAAGATCAACCAGAGGACGCATGGTAGCATGATTTGAAGGTAACAGGGAAGGGTCTGCAAAGATACTGTCAGGTCTGTCCAGGTCCCCTTGGGTAGCTTTCCCTTTAGTAACGCAATAGTCTGGCTCCTTGTAGGAAGGCTGCCCTCGGGTTACTGGAATCCACAGCAGGGTGGAGAACTGAGTCTCCCCACTCACACTACCTCACAGCAGGGCGTCTCTTTAATAACCAACAAGTATGAAAGGATAAAGGCCTCTGCTTCATGGCACTGTGACCAGGACAACTCGAAAGCATGACCTACACTGTCCCAGAGCTCCTCTGTGGGACTGAGCCCACGTTACCCTCTCATGACTTTGCCTGAAAGCCACACTCACATCGCCTCCTTGTCTTCCTTGTCCCATTCCCAAACTCTTCTACAAGTCTTTTCCTGGAAACATTTCCTAATAAACCTGGAATTTCTATCTTGGGATCTGTTTTCCCGACAGAATGCAACATGGACCTAAGAGAGTCTCCCTAACTCTCCACCAAGAACTGCCCTCCATGATATTTAAAATCCTTCCCTCGGAGGTTTATTCCTTTTGCTTTAGGTTTGAACCCCGGTAACTGTGAGTCCCCTGTGAGAGGCCCCAATTTAACGAGGTTTTCAGTATTGATAATCTAGTGAAACAACACTCCAAGCCATTTTCTAGAACACATCTACTGTGATTGACAGCAGCTTGAAGAAAAAGAGGAGTGGAAGGAAGCTGCACGAAGTGGGTAAAAAGCAAGCAGAGAGATGAGAAAGCCTCTCGGCCATGATTTCCTTATATGTGACCTTGAGGGGTAGGGGGAACAGACTCCAGGATCCTAATTCCTTCAGCTCTCGCATGCCATATTCTGTGAATTTCAAAGACGAAAACATTGCCAACAATGTTTCTTTTATTTTGTTAGACCCAGCTGTGCATAGTCCTAAGAGATCATTTTTCTCTACCCTTTCATAGAAATAGTGCATTTCTTTTGTACTTTATAATTTTGTCTTGTCTGACAAAAAAGAAGGGTGTGAAATGGTGATTACTTGTGACTAAGTAGATTGATTTTTAATTTGGTAGCTGTGCGCATGTGTGCGCATGCACACTCCCAAAAGTAAACAATGTAACAGTTATCTTCAAATGTTGGGCCTCTGTTGAAACTGATTTAGCCTATGATTATAGAATAAATTACACACCTCTCTGTTATCTCTCCCAAAACCCTTGGTGTCCTAGACATGAATAATCTGTAGCCCACAGAAATGTATTAAATAACCCAGTGGGGCTTTAAACAAGAATGAATGTACCTGCTCCGAAACAAAAGAGTGTTTTTCCCCTCAGGAGTAACTAGATCCAAAATTTGACCAATTCTCATCATAGCCCTGAAAAGATGGCCTGATTCTCCCATCTCACCTGGACAAAGCCCCAGCGTAATCCGGTCTTTGCGTTATCTAGCCAGTTTATGCCATTTCTGGGCCCTGTGGCCTTTGCTGGGAAAAAGAGAATGTCATCTGAAAGAATACAGTCTTAACAGTGCTCGGTTAAGTTAGAAGTTAGAGGTAGGCTCTAGTCATTTAGCTACAGTAACAATGGTTTCCACTCCAGTTTCTATAAAATCTACTACACATGGCAACTACCACAAAAATATCTGTAGAACCAGTACACTCAAAAGTTACTGTCCTTTTGGAAGTCAAACTATGCTAAAAAAAAGTTCATTGCTTCTGGGTGGTGTTTTTACTCCTTCAGCCCTGACTGCTTTTGTATTCTAGGTTCTCAGTGATGAGCAAAATAGAAGTAATAGCCCAGAGAAGAAACATTGTAAGAAACAGAGGTGGAAACAGGACACCTGGGAAAGAATAAGCACCATTTTTATCCTTACAGGACCAGACAGTAAATATTGTAGGCTTGTGGTCCACATGATCTCGGTCAGAACTACTCAACTCTGCCATTGGTATATGGAAGCAGCCACAGAGAATATATAAATAAGTAGAAGTAGCTGTGTTCCAATAAAACTTTATTTACAAAAACAGATTTGGGGGCAGAGGTGGGAGGTGCGGTGAGTCAGCCTGACACTTGTGTTGCAAGCCCTGCTCTACATCCAAGAAATCCTGAAGGTTCACTTAAAAAATTAGTAGCCGGAAAATGCAACAGAGGTTATAAAAACATCCATTGCTGTTTATTTTAAAGTACACTAGGGTACCAAAATGCAACCATAAAGGAAATTATGAAATTCCTTTGAGTTTGCTACAGTGGAATTTTCCAGTCTGTAACATTTGCTGTCAAGCCATATAAAGTTACCATTGCCACCATACTGTCCTAAGGTCAAAGATCTCCTAGTTGCTAGACCCACGGACCTTCACAAACTCTTTAAAGCGTGGAATAGTAAAAAGATCAGTTACATGTGTTGATAATATGGACTAACGCACTTAAAAAACTTTATGGCCTCGGTACTATTAGTGTCCTCGTTTTTCAGTTAAAGAAATGGAGGCCTAGGTTACAGTGCCTGCTCAAAGCATACAACCAGCAACTGACGGGGACAGGATTTGTCCCAGTCTTCCTGGTATCAAAGCTCTTGGCAATAGTGTCCCCAGATCCTCCTTCCTTCCTGATGTTTGAAACTGGAGCCATTCCCCTTATTAAGTGTATAACTGCCCTTGCTTCCAGAGTGTCTCTCCTCATTCTCTTCTTTCTTCTCTGTATGGTCCTGGTCAGCCTCCTTTGCAGGTTTCTCCTTGTGGACCACCCTTTAAAATATGGATGTTGCTCAGCTGTCAGGTTCTCCTCTCACTCTATATCCTCTCCCTTATCTCTACAATTTATTCTCAGGGCTTTGAAGTAGTGAAGGCCTCAGGGCACCAAAATCTCTGTGGCCTAAAGCTCTTCCTTAAGCTTCAGACCCACTGAATATCTCCACCTCAGCATCTCCCAAGTATCCCCAACTCCATCTCTCCCTAAAACCCACTCTCTTTGTACAGTTTACTTGGTAAGTGGTTCCATTTGCACTTGGAGCCCAAAGTGGCCATGTCAGAAGTTCAGATGCCCTGCTGGACAGGCCATGTAGAAAGGCCCTGAAACCACATGCACAGGGAGCCCCCGACTAAGCCCCAATGTCCAGTCACCCCCATCAAAGCACCAGGCATATGATATGAAGACGTCTTAGACCCCTGGACGAGTCCCCCACTCACTGTTACTGAGGGAGTGAGGTTGACATCATGTAGAACAGAATAACCATCCAGCTGAGCCCTGCTCCAATTCCTGACCCACAAAATCCTGACATAAAATTAAATTGTGTTGTTTTCAGCCACTGAGTTTTGGAGAGACTTGTTACACAGCAATAGATACCTAGAACTCTCACTTCTTGATATGGACTGAATGTGTGTGATTCCCCCCACTTCAAATTCACATGTGGAAGCTCTAACCTCCAGTGTGACCATATTTGGAGGTAGGGCCTTTGGGAGGTAATTAGGTATAAAATTACCATTTGGATAGGGACACTATGATGGGATTGGTGACCTTATAAAAAGAGGCAGAGAGACCACAGTACAAGTCCTTGCTTCCTATCCCACCTCCTTGTCCCCAGTGCCATGTGAGGACACAGGGAGAAGGCAGCCATCTGCAAGTCAGAAAGAGAGCCCTTACCAGGAAACACATCTGTCAGCACCTTGATCTTAGACTGCCCAGCCTCTAGAAATATGAGGCATAAATGTCCTGTTTAAGCTACCCAGTCTATGGTGTAGCTTAGTCAGCCCAAGCTAAGATACTCATTACTACCCTCAATGCATGTAACACACAATTACAATTTGAATTAGCCTTTGAAAGATCTGCTGGAACATGGGTGAAAAGAAATAAAAGTCTACTTCAAATGGTCATTTCCTAACCTATACTGAACTCCTCCAAGTTCCACATCATAGTTCCACTCTAGTCTTTTTTCAAGCTTGACTTAAAAATTGTCTTTCAAGTTATTTTGAAACTTCCAAACCTGCTAGTCTCCAGAGCTGTCTGATGTGATTGCCTGCTGGAAGCCTCCAGCGAGTGCTTCTCTCACTAATGAGGCCATTCAGCCCTTATCTCCCTAATTAATTTGTCTTCATCTAGCCCAGGAGGTTCTCACCACCAAGGAGAAAGACCATCCTACCTTGGATATCCTCTTTTTACCTAACTCAAACAGGGAGAAATGGCATTTTCCCAGCCTCATTTATTCTCATGTCTGCTTTTTAGCCCAAAAAAGATAACCAGTTCGTGTGTTTGCTCCTCCCTCCACTAAAATTATGGCATCCCAGTTGGCTAAGTGACTCCCAGATTGCAACTTGTCTTTATCAGGCGTCTCATCCCTTTCATGAGAGGGTGTAGATGTAGATCAAGTCAATTATGGGCAATCATTTTAGTTAAACACCAAATTCTACTTTTTGCTGAAGGAATATGACAATTTCCCCAAATCTGTCAGTGTTCATACCTTGGGCCACAACTGAACCACTAGACAACACACCCAGTTTTCAAGCTATTGTGATAGTGCTTTGTTCCTTACAACTTAAGGGCCCAAAGTCCTTTCCCACTAAGCCAAGTTCCTTGTCCATACCCCTCCAAAAACAGGAATCTAAGCTGTCTTGATTTTTTTTAAATTTTATTTATTTATTTTCAAAGAGAAAGTAAGGGAAGGAGAAAGAGAGGGAGAGAAACATCAACGTGTGGTTACCTCTCACATGGCCCCTACTGGGGACCTGGCCTGCAACCCAGGCATGTGCCCTGACTGGCAATTGAACCAGCGACCCTTTGGTTCACAGTCCGCGCTCAATCCACTGAGTTACACCAGCCAGGCTAAGCTGTCTTGATTTTTTACATGAGAACTCCTTAAGCAGACACACTCATGCCCAGTGACATGGGGCAGCAGGACAACCCTGCTCTTTGGTGCAGGGCTGCCCTGAATCTCAGCTACCACTCTCATTCCTAGTTCCAAGCACCTGTGAAGCCATCATCCCCAGGAGCTGGAAGCAGCCTTCAACAGCAGAGGCAGCTGAAGGCAAACAATGCTGTCTGGCTTCTTGGCACCAACCCCGGAGTGAAGCCTCAAATCATTGGACCTGTTTTTATTCCAATCCATGTCTTTCCCAAAGGTACCTCCAGAAAAAGCAAATTGTTCCAACATAGAAAAAGTCTTTTCCCATTATTAATAAAGTTCACTGATAATCTTACTAGTCCTTCCTGGCTACCAACAATAAACACCTCAGGGCTATGATAACATTTGGGGGAGGGAGTCAGCGGGGTTCAGCATGTCCTTGCATCCATGATTTCCCAGGTCATCCCATCAGAACGCATGTCCAATGGCCACATGACACACAAGGTGTTGAGGAGACTGCCCCAGAGAAGTGGGTTTTCCGAAGTGAATCTGTTGTCTGTAGATACAAGTCAGAATGCCACTGATGTAGCGGTGAGTAGGTTAAACAGATGCTTAGAAATGGGAAAGTCAAAATGAAAAGCACTGGGCTCAATCTGCCAGCAGACTGTAATCAACCACCGACAACCAAGTCGGTCCTCCAGTGACTTAGAACTGAGGCATTTGTTAAACATTTGTCCTAGTTCTAAGTCGCTGGAGGTAACGTCCCCAGCTAAGTTTGGAAAATAGGAAAGGGTTAAAGAACAAGAAAGAAAATTCAGGGTGATAAATATTTCATAGCAGAGCCATAGAAACTTGGAATTATGAAATCCAATTATTTCAAAAATTCAACTTTCATGAGGAGTTACCCAAATACCTGAACAGAAGTGATGGAAAGAACATGCTACATTTAAAAAATATATATATACCAGGACTTAAGCCAAGTACTACCTTTTTCTTTTGGAATTATTTCTTCCAAGACTTCTAAACTTAGAGTCCCAGTTTCCTCTATCAGTGAAATGAAGAAAATACCACACACCTTTTCCTTAATTGTATGCAACTAAGATGATACGCGTTCTTCAGAAGAAAAATGTCAAGCAGATTTTTACTGACCAGCACCGAATCTGCCCCTGCTTAACTCAAATTTTAAAAATAATGGAAATTCTGTGCACTTAGCATTAAAATAGCAAAAGATAATCATTGACTGACTCAGTCCTCACCACTCCCAGAGCATATGGGGCATAAGACATCTTGTCAAACATATGGTGTTCCAAATGTAATCATGCTAAATATTTAATATTCCACAATGGTTTGCCACAAACCAAATTGTGAAGAGTTGTAGGCAAACCACCAACTCCTATAGCAGAGGTAAGTTCTACTCAACTTTTCTAAATAATTTTATTTTCTCTGTTGATTAGCTTTCTATCCAAATAATTCCTTGGTCTTATTTTTCATTAAGAAGAAATATACAAACTGCTTTAAAAAAAAAAAAAGGCTGGTCAATTAATTTCTGCTTAAAACTCCCATATCAGAGTGTTTGTTCCTTTGAGCCCATTTTTCTAACTATCCAAGGCTCACTTTCCCTTGTCTTTCCCCAACAATCATCATCATAGCCATCCTGCCCATAAAAGAAGTCATTTGCATTTCTAGGTTTTTAACTTGCTAATCATGGCCTTTTTTCCTCATGCAACTGCCTCACCTAGACCTAGCCAATAAGGAGTAATAATATTAATAACAATAAGTAACACATGCCATGTACTTAGTGTATGTCATTTGTTAAACATTTGCATACCTTATCTCTAATTTCCATATCAACTCTACAAGTAGGTATTGTTATCTGTTTTAACAATCAGGACAGAGAGTCAGAGAAGCTCAGTAACTGGATCAACATCACACAGCTTATTAACCAGTAGAGATGTGATTTAATTCACATATTTCACAGGTATAAAGTCCATGCACGCACTTCCGTGCAGCAACCGCTCAGAAACCCACGTGGAAGCTGCACTCACACCGTAGTCTCAAAATCAGGAGGCTGCACAGCCGTGCGGCGCAGGGAACGAAGCTGTTTGGACAGCCCTCTAAGTCACTGAATGGATACATCAGAAGAGTTTGTTTTGGAGGTCATGATCCACATTTTTTTCCACTAATCTACTATCCAACTCTGAACATTAAAAATTAAGCAAAACTGGCCCTGGCTGGTGTAGCTCAGTGGATTGAGCGTGGGCTGGGAACCAAAGGGTCTCTGGTTTGATTCCCAGTCAGGGCACATGCCTGGGTTGTGGGCCAGGTCCCCAGTGAGGGCCATGTGAGGAGCAACCATACATTGCTGTTTCTCTCCCTCCCTTCTCCTCTCTCTAAAAATAAATAAAAATCTTTATAAAAAATTTTAAAAAATTAAGCAAAACTGAGTCAAAATATAAAGAACAATAAAGCACATCAACCTAAAGACTTTTTAACTTAAAAAATAATAAATTTAGAGACACACAAAACTTGCAGTGTTGTATAACCTTCACCCATCTTCCCCTGATTTCAGCATCTTCTATAACTTGAATACAATGATCAAAATTAAGAACCCAATAGGAACACAATACTACTAACTAAAGCATAGGGTTAAACAGGGGTTCATCAGTTTTCCCACACGGACGCTTCTCTGTTCCAGAATCCAGTCCAGGACCCCACAAGGCTTTAGATGCCTCTCTAAACTGAGTTTCCCAGTCTTTCCTAGCCTTTCATGACCTTTGTGCCTTTGAAGGGTATTGATAAGCTACTACGAAGAATGTCTCTTCATTTTGTCCAATATTTTCTCAGAATTTGAAGGGGGTTAGGCATTCTTACGAAGAACACCCCAGAGGCCGCGCCCTTCTCAGTGCATGAGTCAGGGGTGCGCGATATTGTTTCATCTTTTTACTGGTGACGTTAACCTTGATCTCTTGCTTAAAGTGATGTCTGCCAGGTTTCTTCCCTGTAAAGTTATTCTTTTTTCCCTTTGTAATTAAAACCTATCAAGGAGTAGGGAGACACTTTGAGACGATGAGAAATGTCCTATTTCTCCTCAAGCTTTTGCCCACTAATCTCAGCATTCATCCATGGATCTTGCCCACAACAATTACTGTCACGGTGTTCTAATGGCAGCTTTTTCATTTCTCTCATTCCATCTACATTTATTATTGGCAATTCCTCTGTAAGGAAGATCTGCCCCTTTTCCCTCTTTTATTTATTTATACAGTTAATCCTCTTATATCAGTAGGAACTCATAGAACTTCATTTTATTCTAGGGATTATAATTCAATACTACTGTTACTTATTTTTGCCACTCCTGTCGTTCCAGTTTGGGCTACTGGAAGTTCTTTCAGGTCGGCTCTGTGTCTTTCCTGGGGCCCTATCTTCTAGCTTTATCAGCACTTCCTTACTTTCTGGCACCAGAAGATGCTCCAGATTCATCTTGCGATTTCCCTATCCCAGCCTTAGAATCAGCCATTTCTGCAAGAAGACCTTGTTCCTTTTGCTGGACAATGGTATTTAGAAACCAAGATCTAAATGGTGATGGAAGGAGAGTTGATGTGGGGTGGTAAATACACAATACGATATACAGATGATGTATTGTAGAACTGTATACCAAAACCTATCTAATTTTATTGTCTCCCCAATAAATTCAATTAAAAAATAAAATAAATAAAAATTATTGATTCTAAAAAAAAAAGAAACCAAGATCTAGGAGCTAGGTGTGTTCATTGGTACTGTGATGTCATTGCTTCTAGGCCATCTCAGTGGACAGAACTTATAAATATATGTATGTGTACTGGCCCACATATACACACACCTATATTTATTTCTATATTTATGCATGTTTTCTAAAACTTATGAGTTCATATTGATATCTGATTCCAATTCTAAACACTTCTTCTAATGTTTTATCCAATATCTCCCCAAAGAGAGAGTCAAAAGAAATGAAAAAGGCTAATGTGTTTAAGAGGTTCCCAGCTACTGTCTAGGCAATGGGTCCACAAACTATGGCCAATTGCCTATTTTTTATAAAATGCTTTTACTGGAAATAAGTTTTTTTTGTTTTGGAGCACAGCCACATCCATTACTTTAGATATTATCTCTGGCTGCTTTCCATAATTGAAAGAATAATAGAGCAATTACGACAGAGGCTGTGCAGTCACAAAGCTGAAAATATTTTCTACACGGTCCTTGACAGAAGAAGGGTAGAGATCTCTGATCTAGACTATGTCTCACATTTTCATGTGGGAGGTGAAATGGAAAGAATATGGGTTCAAATCCCATCCTTCTTCCAACAATTACTAGCCATGTGGCCTTCAGCAAGCCACGGACCCTCTCTGCACCTCGGTTTCCTCCTTACTTACAGTATTTTGGGGGAGACTAGAGACTACTCAGTAAAATTCCTGGCACATGATAGATTCTCAACTAATAGTACTTAGAATTACTTCTGTAGGTTGGCTATTTAGAATTTAAATGGAATTCTGCACACAAAGAAATCGATTTTCAGTGGTGGTTAGATGACTACCATGGTCCACAGAATCTGTTTGACCTGGATTAGAGTCTAAACCATAATTCTAAACGTAAGCACTCAATCCATCACTTACTAGCATGAGACCTTAGGCAAGTAAGAACATCCCTCAGCCTATTTCCCTCTCCGTACAAGGGCAATGCCTTCATGGGCCATAAAAGTTGTATCTACAAATGTCTTCATGCCATGGTCCCCAACACTGACCCGAGACCAAAGCTGGTATGCTGTGTCAAAAACAGAGTCAGGATGAGTTAGAGCACATGTCCCTGGCCCTACACCCAGAGTTCTGATTCAGGAGGTCTAGAACATGGCCCACACTAAGCACATTTAGCAAACGCCGAAGGGGATTTTGTTACAGGGCCAGGTCTGCGAACCACTGTTAATCAGCAGCAAATGCCACACATCCTCTCCACAGCCTCATGTCAGCCCTAGATCTTCATCAGTGTCCTGGCTTCCTCTCACCTAGGTAAATGCTTGGCCCATTAAAGATGCTACAGACAACCAAAACCCCCTTCTGAGCCACCACATTGTATTTCTTTATAGAAGATTAGGTCCTACTGGACTCCAAGAGCTAGTAAGATTCTCCATGTTTTAGAAGAAAATCTAATGTATTCCTCAGACAGGTTCATCCTTTACCCCCATCCCCAAAGTACACACTTCTCCTCATTGTATTAGGTCAGTAAACACAAAATCAGGGCACCAAGATCCAGGTGGTGCCCTGACCAGTGTGGCTCAGTTGATTGGACATCGTCCCACAAAGCAAAGGGTTGTCAGTTCGATTCCCAGTCAGGACACATGCCCCCACTGTAGGTTTGGTCCCCAGTCAGGATGCGTACAAGAGACAACCAACTGATGTTTCTCTCACACATGGATGTTTCTCTCCCTCTCTCCCTCCCTTCCACTCTCTAAAAATAAATAAATAAACAATCCTTAAAATAAAAATACACAGGTGATGTTCTATATAGGGAAAAAAGATGACCAGGGACACTAGTAAGAATGAGAGAAGTGAACAACAAAGCAAGCAAACAAGCAAAATATAACTAGAGACATTGAAATTAAGAACAAACTGACAGCAACTAGAGTGGAGGTTGGAGGGGGTAATGGGGGGGAAAGGGGGGAAGGGTTTTCAGGAACAACTATAAAGGATTCATGGACAAAACCAAGGTGGGGTTGGAATCAGGGGAGGGAGAGAGGGATGGCCGGTGGGGGTGGAGGGGAGAGGTGAGGAATAAATGCAGACGACTGTACTTGAACAAAATTAAGATAATTTAAAAAAAAAGAATGACAGAAAATTCAAGAAGCCTGAGGGGACCTGTCCCACCATCCTTGACCACCCCTAGCTGAGCCTTCCACGCACTACCCTGCTTGGCAGTGGGACAGGGTAAGACGCAGATATAGGACCCCCTAACCCATACGTGGGACCTGCAGCAGGTGGCGGGAGCTGGGGTAGAGATTCCTGGGGCCTTTTGGAAGTGAGGAACATACATCATTTTGATATTGTGACATATGCCATGCCTGAACACAGTTATTGGGCTGGTACACCAGCTCAAAAGGCAAGACTTCCTGCTCACTCTGAAACACCAGCAGAGACCAGAAAGGACAGGTGTGTCCAAGAGCAGGAATACAGTGGCGGCTGTCGGACGTAGTGGTGCTCAAGAAGCAGCTTTCGGAGTATCTTAGCCCTCCACCTGCCAACGCTTTTTAAAGTTGAGGTGGCATTCACCTAACATAAAACCAACCATTTTAAAGTGTGTGTTTCAGTGGTATTCAGTATCTTCACAATGTTGTATAACCATCATCTATGTCAAGTTCCAAACATTTTCCTGACCCCAAAAGAAAACCTGGTACCCATTAAGCAGTCACTGCCCTGTTCTCCTGTTTACCTGTAGCTTTTTATAGTGAGAAGTGGATTTTCTCTGTGAGATTATATGTAGCCACTGTTTGAAGAGCTCTGGCAAACTTGGGGTTCAAAAGGCACAGGAACATTTTGTCTTCAACCAAAGGGGAGCACCTTCTGGAAAGGCCTAAGGTAAGTGTTCCCTTCTCTTGCCACGCCCCATCCAGTGGGAACAATGCCAGACTCTTACTTACACACACACACACACACACACACACACACACACACACACACACACACCACCCCCACCCCCCGCAAGGCTGGTTGGTTTCATGTGGTCAATATCCATCAGTAACCATGAGAACAAGAGTGCATCACAATTGGTCTCTGAGGAGTCTCTTCCGCACCCCACAGCCTGAGTGACTCCCCCAGAGGAGTCCAGACAGAAATCAGCTCTTACCCGCTGCTTCTCCGGGTCCACGTAACGAATGCCGAAGTAGTCCTTCTCCAGCAAGCTGTAGTAGTTGCAGATGTGGTCAATAAGAAACTGGCCTTTGGTCTCCCTCTGCAAAGGAAGTACATTTAAGTTTCAGCCATAGCTCACCTTGGGCATTCATGCTAAAATGTGCCTCATTCACCCTGATAGGTCTGCTCTTAGATAAATGGATTCACTCTCCTCTCCAGTCCTTAGAGCAGGGCTTCCAAATTCTTCTAACTACAATCCACGGTCAGAAAATATTTCACATTGTAAGCCATGACACACACATACGCTTACCAAACAAACACCAAAAAGGACACCAAACAATACCAGGCATAAATGCAATGTACCCTAATATGTTCTATTTTATTCTATTATATGTCGTTTGACTTTTCTAATGCTATTTATGATTCAGAACACTGATTTCACAACTAAATACCTAGTGGAAACCCACAGTTTGCAAATCCACATACAATGCATCTGACTGCTTGCTCCAATTACTCTATATTCATTCATTCGATCCCCACTATCCTATGAAGAAGGTCCCAATTTTACATCTGAAGAAACTGAGGCACAGACAGGCTCTGCGGCTTGACCAAAGTCATGCAACATGTACCAAGCAAGGTAGGATTTGGCCCAGAACACTGAACTGTAGAATCCTGGCTCCTACCATGCTGTTTTGTCTCCCTGGAGCATTGGTGAGTCCACTGCAATCTGCTAGAAGGCAAGGTCTGGATGGCAGAGAAATGTAGTGAATGGTATCAGAATGCTCCCCACAGCCACCATATCGCATCCCATGATCAACACAGAAATGCATCACGGGGAACTGGGGGGAGCCCAGGCCTGGGATTCAAAGACAAGCTCCAGTGACCCTGGCAAACTCCCCAGCAGTAAAATAAGCTGGTTGCACTAGATGATTTCTAAGCTGGTTAGATTATTTTTCCCTGTAAAATTCTATCAGTGAAAGATGTGTCAGCCAAATCTGATTAAGATAAATACCATTACAACAAAACCCTTTTAACAGCAAAGACCCTTCCACGCCCTCAGCAGGATATTGGATAAGATAAATTTTTGCTTCAATCAAAGTCGCTGACAGACCCATGGAATGGTTTAGGGATGGAAAGTTACCTATAAAAATAAATGAAGAAATTAGAAACATTAAGTGAGCCCCTCTCCCAAATCCACTAAAAGTAATTTCGGAAGATCAGTTTGGTCTACGTTTCATGATTATCTTTTCATTAGGAACGAGTACCATCAGCCTGGGAAAATGATGAAAAAGCCACTTTCTGGCCTGGGGTGCACTGCACTGAATGAAAGGCTGGGGCTTTATTATTTTAAAGATTTTACTTGTTTTTAGAGAGAGGAGAAGGGAGGGAGAAAGAGAGCAAGAGGAACATCTATCGGTTGCTTCTCATTTGCACCTCAACTGAGGACCGAACCCACAACCCAGGCATGTGATTTTTAAACCCATCTTGTGATATGAAGCCTCAATTTTCCTGAAATTACTTTGCATTTAATTTTGAATGAGCTTTGAGTCTTTACTTCCTTTCTGAGAGAACCTATTTGATGTAGCTCGAAAGTGACAGAACATCAAAATGAAATTTGTTTTGACTTCTCTAATCATTTTTAACTTAGAGGCCCAAATAACCAACTATATCTGATGACAGCTAAAGCAAATGCCCAGAATATAATCAATGGTTTTAGCTCCTTTTATAGATTTACTCTGTAATCCATCCATTTTAAAGAGGCTGCTGCAGAGTCAAATCACTGGACAGAACACAAGCTCATCATTTTATGATTGGGTTACCAAGCTTTCTGCAGAATTCACTATGGTAAACTGGCCCCACTCTGTGTGAAACACACAAGATATGTCAAGGCAGAACCTTTTAATGGTGTGGCTTAAGCTGACTTTGATTTTGCATGACAGCTACTATTAGCATTTTTCCCTGAAGAAGATATATCAGTAAGCACGACAAAGTTTTTTTTTTAATTGATTAAACACAGCAACCAATACACTCTCTCGCAATATCCCTTTAGACTACCTAAGGCCCTTGAGAGAAGGAGGTGCCACTGCAGACAATGTGGTGACTGCAGTGTGCAGGTGTGGCTGAAACAGGGATCAATGCCTTCCACAAAGCAGGTGAGGCCAGATCCCATATTTCCAGGCCACCTGGTGGGTTCTTTGGTCCCTATTCCTCAAAGCACCTCCCGCAGCATCCCCAGGAGGGAGCTTGTTGGAAACAGAATCTCAGGCACTGCCCCAGACCTACTGAACCCAATCTGCAGTTTAGCAAGATCCTTCAGTTAGTCACATGCTCGTTCAAGTTGGAGCAGGGAAATTACCTCGACCTTGGAGAAGGGCAAAATTTGTGCCTGTCTCCAGGAGTCACCAGAAAATAAAAAGCCCATTTTCCCTTAGAATTAATCTATTCTTCAGCTCAGAAAAATCAAAGTGTGTCCCAGCCTTGGGAACACAAACTGCCAGCCCACCTCATCATCCTGAGACATTTCATGTCGCTGCTTCACACCCAGGAAGCCAGCTTACAGCCTCACATTCTGCTCTGTTTCATTTTTGCCTGGAAATCTGGACATTGTTCTTAAGCAACTTACGTTCCTACTATTAGCATTTCTGCGCAATAAACCCAGCTCTTGCACTAAACCAAGCTCTTGCACTAAACCAAAGGCCACCCAGGCTCAGTCCCAAGGGTCAGCTGTGCTCGTTCAAGGTCAGGGGTGAGAGGGTCGGAAGTCCAGCTACCAGCGCTACACACCTCACTGCGGGCAGAGGTTTGGAGAACCCTGGTTCTAACCCCTACCTCCCAACCCTGGGCCTCCAGTGAACTGGCCTAAAACCCCCACCTGCTTCCTCCTGAGGTTGCTGAGGGTGGAGGCCACTGTCCTGCTGCCTAAGCTAGTGCCTGGCACACTGGGTGATACTGAGTGAATAACACTAGCATTGCTTTCTGTCCTGGAGAGCCTGAGATCCTACCATGCTCCTACCATGCTGTTTTGTCTCCCTGGAGCATTGGTGACTCCTCAAACACAGTGGAATTAGCCAACTTTCACCTAAATCCTTTAAGGCCTCTGTGGAGAAGTGGTTAGCAAAACTTTCAAGTACAAGGACTTCTTTCTCATGTGAAAATTCTGTTGATTCTCTCACCAGATAGCAGTCTCAATACCAACTGAATAACGAAAAGAAATCAGGCAGCTAATATAGATTCTTTAGAGCTGTTACCTAAGTTGTGTTCTATTAATCAAAGTACTTCATACATGTGGAAAACAGCAGGACGTTGATAAGTGAGCAGGGCCTCAAGAACGTGCCTTAGGCGTCGAGCTCGGACGCGTCTCTAAATGAGGTTGTATGGTCTCGAAAATGTACTGACACGGTTCGAAGAACAATTTGTTCACCACACACATTTACACTTGTGTCCCTACGCTGGCATTCACCACCTACAGTGCACTATGAATTGCTACTTTTAATAAATACTGTCCTCAAATATTGTGGGGAAAATTGTAATTTTTTTTAATGTGTTAAAAAGCTAAACCACTGTTAGTCAAGGTGTGTGGCCTAAGGGCTGCGCTGGAGTGTGAACCCTGTTACTGGTCCTCCATGAGCTAAGTGCAGCAGTTAAGAGTGACTTATTTTTATTGTGTTTACAAGAATGGATCCAAAGCAGACTGGGCTAATGACATCTAGTACTGGTCTCTCACAGCAGAGAATGTGATATCCTCTGATCTAACCTGTGCTATTGATACTTGGGGTTTCTGTTTGGGATTTCTTTACTCCAGGAACTTCAACAAGTGAAGTGGCTGGGTCCTCTTCCCCCTCTTCTCTGCCCATATTTCAGATAATTTGTTGGCGGCGGGGGTTGAGGGGAGTTGTATCCCTCAACTCCTTGCAATAAGCCCACATTCTCTCAGAGTCCTCCCCCATGGGTTGGAATGGAAACTAATTTTTGTCATCACAAACTAGCCTTCTCTTCAAAAAAATCCTGAATACGTACTAGAAAAATAGAACAAGCCACTGTGTTCCTGTCTCGTTTCCACCACTTATCAGTTGGATGGCCTTCAGTAAGTCATGAAATCTCTGAGACTTAATTTCTTCTTATGTAAAAGGGGAACGATGATGGCATCACACAAATCTACCCTAAGGAGTTATTGGAGCTTCATCCATAGATTTGTTAAACATCTATTGTGCACCAAGCATTAGGATAGGGACTAGAGATAAACAGTGAGCAAAACACAATTTATAATCTCACAAATCTCAAAACCCTGTGCTTTGTAAGATGTGAAAGCATTTTACAACTGCAAAGCACCATACCAATATAAACCACCACTAATATTAAGATCTTATCTTCAATTTCATAGATCTTTGTAGGTACCAGGGAGTTGAAAGGAACAATATTCACCTCCCAGAATTGGCCTTTGTGGGAGAAAAGGTGAACAGAGATGTAGAGAACTTGATTCTTTTGCTTAATTTCTCTTGCAGTCAGTTGTTGATGATGCATTTACTTCAACTTCCCAGTTCAGTGGCAAACTTAAAACAACATTTGTGCTTAAAGAAAAAGAGCAAGAAAAATCAATTGGCTGGTCAGCATGGCTAGTCATCATTGAAAACATATGACAGGTTTCAACCCCTACTTCCTAAAACTCTATGCCAAGACATGTTGCTCTTTTAGATATTGGTTAAGTGAGGGAAAGAGTACCAACCCCCATATGCATAATGCAATGCTATAAACCCAGATTTAGTGTTTAAATAGCTACCTTCAGGAATGAAGGAGTAACATAATCATGACAATTACTATCTATTAAACACTAACTGTACAGCAAGAGCTGTGTTACATATTTTGCATTTAATCTCCTGACAACCCACTGAGGTAATTATATTCTCCACATGTTACAGATTTTTTTAATGGACTCAGAAACGTTATTTGTTTGTAAGTGTGTCAAGCCCAGGTCCGATACCTATGCCCAAGCTGTTGTAGGACCTCGATTTGCCTGTCTGCTTGCAGTCTCTTTGTGGAGATGGAAGAAAACAATATGTGGATTTGGGAGCAGTTCCAAGTGCCACAGTTATGAGAACATGAACACTGGCAGGAAGGAGCCCTGGGTTATCTGCTGTAATACCAGGCCTGGACAGAGGCGGTTTTATAAAATACAAACCAAATTATGGCAGATTGCCCAGCATCCACACACTCTTCTTAATAGAACCCAGGTTTTGTTCAGGTATGAGCATGTGTATACACACATAACAGATCCATAGAGACATACACAGTTACATGCAAAGTCCATGAACGTCAGGAAACTATAACCTGACCCTACTTCCAGGGCTCAAGCTTGGCTGGTTTAAGGGTAATCCCACCCCTCTTGTCTGATTGGTTCAGGAAAGAACACATGACCCACGTTAGGCCAATGAGACATGAGGAGCCACTGACTGGGATTTATGGAATGGCTCTTGTTCATTCTTCTGGAAAAACCTCAGGAAAAGATTTTTCTCTTCCCTCTGGACATAGTTATACAACAGCATTAGTTCTGGAACTGAGGCAGCCATCCTGAAACCTGCTTGAGGATGAAGCCAACACAGGAGGGAGCCCAAATATTCACAAGGAAATGGAATTTGTGTTACCAGATTATCAGTCATGAAGATCATAGTAAGTGTGAAGTTTCAGAGATGCTTCCCAAATTCCTTGTTGCTTCAGGCAGTACAAGTTACTTAGGAGAGGAGAATCAGTGTCTCAGGCCAAGTAGAAAACGGCAGAGAGGACAATATTCCCAGTGTGACTTACAATCACAGAGGCTGTGGACTAGTGAACCAGAGAGCCGAGTCCATCTACCAACAAGTTCTATTCGACCCAAACAGTGTTTCTACACTTTTAAGTTGGGACACTACACATAAAACTGGATGCTGGCTGCTCTTGAAAGGCTGACAGGGCTGGAATCTGGACCATCAAGTCTGCGGGAGCTCATACCAGCTAGCCCTCCCGTGGAGGCTGAACCCTGCTGTCTACCACAGTCCCACGCATCCTATCATCTTCCCTGTCTCCCAAAGCCCACACCTCCCTAGCCCATGGAGGAATCTGACTTTTTAACCCTGATCTGAAGCAAATTAATGGCTTTTGAAACAGTTCCATGGAAGTTTTCCTTTGAAGCGTTTGGGAGGATCCTCAGAGCCAGGAGAAGTCCTCAGTGGACACGGCTTTGAGTTGCCCTGTAAGACTGTGCAGCCATGAAATCCTAGAACCCAACCCAGACCAAAGGCTCTAGGAAGGACCAATAGGATGCGGGGAGCAGGCAGCAGTCGGAAGTGAGAAGCACAGACCCGGGACCCTGGGAACAGTCTGTTTGGTGGTTGGCACTGCGCTCCTAGGAGCCCTCTCTGACAAACGGAAGTGGGACTCTTTTTCTGATAACGAAGGTTGTGAGGTTCTTGTTCAAAGGGCCCTGTCGCCTGGCACCTTATGTTCACAGGAGGTGCTCTTGAGAAGCAGCAGCCACCATGAATGTACACGGAATTCATACATTTCTTGTGTGAATTAAGGGCCTCAATCCATTCTCATTCATGGGCAGAAGAACAAAAACATACTAATGAGAAAGCGGTGAACTCAAGAGTTCTGCTTCTATTGTGAAGGACAAGTATTTGTTAATTTAAGAAAGATGGTGGCTTGATTGAACAGCATAAAAACACTACCAGTTTAAGCTCTGCTAAAAACATTCAAGTGTGTGTGGAAATTCATACGCTTTGTTATGGCAGGCACCACAGCTTTAACCAAAACAGAACATCTCTTTAGAAAAGAATTAGCTTTTATAATTGGATTTATTGCTGTGTTATATATTGCTTTGTTAATTGTTTTTTCCCATTGCAGACAGTAACTGGTACTTGAATTTGACTACGACATAAATTCAGAAAGTTGCATCCTTCCAAAACAGTGAGGAAGGAAAAAATGTTCAAACTGTTTAAATGGGGAGAAATGTGAAGAAAATCAAGAATAAAGAAATCTCTCAGGGTTAAGTCTAATTCTCACACAGAAATTAAAATTTGCTCTGATTTATTTTCTTCAAATATTTTCAGATGTATAAGAGATAAAACCAAGATTTAGAGAAGTTAAAATACCTAATTCTGAATATACATCTGTTATATAGTAATAATCAGCAAACTATGGCCAAGATAATTGAAAATATAGGCTAAATTAAGTAAAAGATATTTTGAGGCATGATAAATATTCATAAGTCGGGGAAAGGGAGGGGCATGGCTTTGACTGTAGCGGTGACCTAGAAACCAGAAAATAACAAAACAACTACCGAAGGCAGACAGTCACTGGAGGGGGAAAAAAACCAACAGCAGTTGCCTGAAAGCATCTGGCTGCAAAATAAAGGCAAGACACAAGTGGCTGCCTAGCCCAGCCAGTCCATTTGGTAGACAGTCAAAACCCAAATGCTCATTTCAAGCCCATCGTAGCCCCTACACACCCGGAGAAGACAGAAACATACAGCCATCCTCATTGCTGGAGGCTTTCAATATCAAGGGGAAGGTGAAAGGTGTCTAAGGAAGAAAGATAAAGAAACTGTGCATCCCCAGGCTGCAGCAGCCACCGGGGTTGGGGCCTTCTGAAGGACTGTCACAGTTACGTAAGTACCCAGGGTGGCTGGGAGTTGGTAGTGTTTCTTCCCCTTTGTTTTTCTTCCTGGTGTTTTTCACCTCCCGTGCCCCTCCTTGTTCTGGGACTTTCGTTCTAAATGATGCCTTGTGTGTCTGCGCTCAGGCATAGGGTCATTTCTCTTCTGACTGGCACATAGACCCATCCCAGCACTTGGGGAATCACATTTGATGTGTCAGCTCATCTTAGGAATTTCTGCCACTGCTCAGTGCTCAGAAGTTTCTTCCTTCCCCATCTTTTCTTCCCCCCCTGTTTCAGGGTCTAGTACCACTGCCAGGCCCAATTCTTGAAGGCACTCACCTCTGAATAACGTTGACATTTTCCAACTCCAATCCTTTCTAAAATTTCAACAAAGTGGGTTTTGTTTGTTTGTCAACCTCATGCTAAGGCAACCAGTGAAGTCCAGAACCCCTCCACAGTCCTCTCTGTTGAGAACCTCAGGCAGAGGAATCCTATGATATACACATATCCCACACTGGGGGCAAAAGCAATACATAGAATTACATCAGAATTATCTGACAGGGCAGATCCTGGCCCATCTGAGATGGTGAGATAAAGCAGCCAGAACAAGAGTTGTTGAATGGTTTATAAAGAAATTCAAAACCACCTATACAGCTAGGCTTTGCTCAGGTGGGGACATGGTGGGGAGGAACCCTCATCCTAGGCCAAAAAAAAAAAAAAAACTAAACAAGGGCAGAGAGATAAATGTAAAAGATTATACACATGTAGCATGAATATATCCATGGCAGTCCACATGACTCAGTCTTTGCATACCTCACACACATTTAAAGAGGAGCAGGTCAGTATCAAAAGTACTCAAAAAGAAGTTCAATTCTTCATATTAGTTTTCAAGGAATATTAAAGAGATCCTAAGGTTTAATCCACAACATTTCACCAAAGCCCTTTAGCCTCTTCAAGTTTCCTAGGACCCTTTCAGGTGCTGTGAAACTCCTACCCCAAAATTCCCTCACCAACACCAAACCCACAAGGCTTTACCTTTTATGTCCTTATCCTGTACCTCTCCCCTGTTAATATAAGCATTGGTAGCCTCATTTACAGCAAATAATCTTTCCAAGACAGAGGAGGAAGAAACTGTGAAGGCCAAGGCCAAGGTGGCTTGAACACTCGTGTGTGCTTAAGATTACAGTGGGAATGTGATTTTAAAGGGCACTTTGCAATGGCCCAATGCATGTCATTGTTACATTTGGTGTAGCTTGCCCAAGAAGCATTCTGACAAAGTTGAGAAGACTGGGAATTGAATGGGCTGGGCAGGGAAAGAGGAGACCCCAGTGGACAACAGGTTAGTCCAGGATTCTTCCACTCCTTCGCATGTGCATTTCTAGACATAGCTACCTCACAGGAAGTTATAATACACTATGGTAAATAGTATGACAAAAGTCACAACCACAACAGAAATAGCAGCTATGAATTACTGACCATTAACTATAAATGAGAACCCGTGAGAACAGCTGAACAGAGATAATGGCATTTTCTCCTTCCAACAACCCCAGCACCAGCCATATTTGGGTGGATGACCTTCTAGAAATGGATGATTTCTACCCACCTCCATTCCTAATTATTTTAAGCTACATTACTGTCTCCCAAACTCTACTCCTTATTCTGTCAAAAGGCCAAACCAGCATGGTCCATAATTTCTACTCTGTGAAGGCGTAATGCTTCACTACAATAGTGTCATTCTAGAAGGCTCTCATATCAGTAGTCAGACAATTAATTGGCCCATAGCCCATAGAGCCCCTGAAACAACCCTCTGTGTGTTGGAGGGATTCCTACACACACATACATGCACGCATATACACAAATGATTTATCACAAATATTTAAAGACTGAAAGGCATAGGCTGGGTTCCCCAACTATCACACTCCCCCTTTTCTTCAAGTGATTAGGCACAAAGAAGGAAAATCATCTTGGTTATGTTTATAGGTCTTCTGACTATGCATCAAACCAAGCCAAGGGTGTTTTTACTTTATAAAACTAAAAACACAAAGAATGATTGATGTGAATTTTAATGCTCATTATCAGCTATTATGAACTAGCTTGTGTCTTTAAATTTCCACTGCCTTTTTTTTTTTTGACTGTTTGCATCAGATAGCAGCTTCCTCAAGGAAGGAAAATATTACATGCAATCTACCAGCTATTTACACCCAAAGAACAATTTGGTCCACACTTTAGCAATGCACAACACAGAGCCCAATGGTACTATATAAACCCAGAAGAATGCACAGAAAAGCTCAAAAACAAGTATAACTATGAGAACTTCTTCAAGATTTCGCTCTTAAAAATGCATACAAAGATAGTCAAGGCAATACAAAATCAAAAAATTGAAAGACTTCCGGTCAAGATGGCAGCATAAGGAGACATGGTTCACCTCTTCTCACAACCACGTTAAAATTATAACTAAAATATAGAACAACCATCACTCAGAACCATCAGAAATTGAGTTGAATGGAAGTCTGACAACCACAGAATTAAAGAAACCACATCCATCCAGACTGGTGAGAGGGGCACAGACATGGAACAGGCTGGTCCTTCACCCATGTGTGGTAGACAAAAATTTGGAAGGGATATATCAAGAGTGAGGAGGCCCAGATCCCCAGATCCCCAGTCCAGGATTCCAGTGCCAGGAAGATAAATCCCCACAACTTCTGGTTGCAAAAACCAGTGGGGACTGAGTCAGTGGAAGAAACTTCTGGAGCCCCGAGCGGTTCCTCTTAAAGAACCCACACAAAGATTCACCTACTCAGACTCACTACCTCTGAGCTCCAGCACTAGGGTAGCAGCTTGCAAGGCATCAGTGGTATACAGGGAGAAACTGAAGTGTCTGGCATCAAGTCAAGCAGAGGCCATTGTCCCTTTTCTAAACTCTCCCCCCAACAGAGCCAGAAGGCTGGTGGCATATCTGAGACACCAACTGCCTGGCTAACACTATTTGACTTGCCTTGGAGATCCCCAGAACTCCACCCCACCTAACTTACAGACACACCCAGGCTACTTTTCCACTTGAATAGTTTGTCTTGGCTCATGTTTAACAACTTCCTAAATCCTAAATCCTATCAAAAAAGCAACAACTAGCCTCGGTGAGCCCAGGCCCAGCACTAGCAGCAGCCAGCCTAGATTCACAGCTTGGCTTCACCTAAGAATCTCCAAGCCCAGCACAAGTAGCAGCCATCTCAGATTGTTTTATAGCTCACTCAGGATGGCACCAGGCAAAACACAGGTGGGTGCTGACCTTGGCCTGCACCACCTGGGAAAACCCTAGGGACTGCTACAGACCATGTCAGGACACCACCACCCTGCCCTGCACAGCTGATCCTCCACAGAAGGTGGAGGTTGGTGGTAAGTGGTCACAGCCAATCCTTGCAGCTGACTGGCTAGGGTAAATATTTCCCATTGATCTTCCAACAGCAACCAAGGCTCAACTACTAGAAGAGGGTGTACTCAGCCCACACAAAGGGCGCACCTTGAATACCCAGATTAGGTGATAGGGGTGGTTGTGTCACCAGACCGTACAGGACACCTATTACATTAGGCCACCAAGACATGGACTCAAAGCAGCTCTACCTAATACATGGAAACAAACACAGAGGGCTGCCAGAACAGGGAGACAAAGAAACATGGCCTAAATGAAAAAACAGATCAAAACTCCAGAAAAGGGGCTAATCAAAATGGAGATAAGCAATCTACCAGATGCAGAGTTCAAAACACTGGTTATAAGGATGTTCAAGGAACTTAGTGAGGACCTCAACAATATATAAAAGGTCCAGTCAGAAATGAAGGATACACTAATTGAAATAAAGAACAATTTACAGGGAAACAACAGTAGAGTGGATGAAGCCAAAAATCAAATCAATGATATGAACACAAGGAAGGAAAAAAAACAACCAGTCAGAAGAACAAGAAGAAAAAAGAATCCAAAACAATGAGGATAGTATAAGCAGCTTCTGGGAAACTTCAAGAGATCCAACATTTGCATCATAGGGATGCCAGAAGGAAAAGAGAAAGAGCAAGAAATTAGAAAACTATTTGAAAAAATAATGAAAGAAAACTTCCCTAATTTGGTGAAGGAAATAGACATACAAGTCCAGGAAGCACAGAGAGTCCCAAACATGATGTATGCAAAGAGGCCCACTCGAACACACATCATAATTAAAATGCCAAAAGTTAAAGAGAATTTTAAAAGCAGCAAGAGAAAAGAAGATAGTTACCTGTAGGGGAGTTCCCATGAGACTGTCAGCTGATTTCTCAAAAGAAACTTTGCAGGCTGGAAGGGATTGGCAAGAAATATTCAAAGTCATGAAATATTCAAAGTCATGAAAAGCAGGGACCTACAGCCAAGATTGTCCTACACAGCAAAAATATCATTCAGAATCAATAGGCAGAAAAAAAGCTTCCCAGACAAGAAAAATCTAAAGGAGTTCATCATCACCAAACCATTATTATATGAAATGTTAAAGGGACTTATTTTAAAAAAAGAAGATCAAAACTATAAACAATAAAATGGGAAAAAGACAAATCTATCAGCAATTGAACCTAAAAAACAAACTAAGCAAACAAGAGCAGAGATAGAGTCATGGACAGGGAGAGTGTGTTTATGTTGCCACACGGGAGTAGTATTTGGAGGACTGGGGAAGAGGAGAGGGGATTAAGAAGTACAGATAGGTAGTTACAGAACAGCCACAGGGATGTGAAGTACAGCATAAGAAATGGAGCAGCCAAAGAACTTATATGCATGACCCATGGACATGAATAATGGCGGGGGGATTGCCTGAGGAAGTGGGGGGTGCTCGGCAGGGGGCAGGCAAAGAGGAAAAAATCAGGACAACTGTAATAGCATAATAAATAAAATGTAATTTTAAAATATAAGTTGGAATAAAAGATTTTGGTAAAATTCCTATTTTTACACATGTGCATATTTATATACATGCATTTATATATACATATAGGCACAAAGGATAATGGCTTAAAAGGATAAATGGTGGTGGTGGTATCTGTGGGAGATGAGATTCAGATTATTTTTAGTTTTCCTCTGTGCCTATTTGCATTTTCTATCTTTTCTACAAATTACAAGCATTAGGTTAGTTATCAGTGCACTATTTATCTTTCTGATCACTTTTTCATCACTGAGGTTTAATCACTGGTTTACTTTCTGAAGACTCTCCTCCCATATGCCAATGGCTTGTGACTCACAAACCAGAATTCCAGTTATTATATTACCCAGAAGTCCTGCTTCTTTTTCCTCCAGAAAGAAACAGAAGCAAGAGACAGGAGGGTGGGTATAGTAAAGATGTCTCTGATCTGGAAATCCAGTAAAGGCTGAGAGTTCCCTGCCTCTGCCAACTGATGGCCCTGGCCCCAACCTTCCCGGTCTTCAGGTGCCCAGGTGTGAACAGTAGGCTGGCCCAGATGACGGTGAAGGTTCATCCCAAGCGCAAGCTCAGGCAGTTCTGGGTTCCACACCACCTCCTCAGCAGAGGGGGCTGCCCCACACTGGCTAAGGCTAACAAGTTAATCATGTTAATTTGTTTGCATCTAAACACAATTAGTGGAGGCCCCTGAAAGTTGCATGCTGGGATGAGGAAGGGGCAGCTCAGGGTTAAGGAGAGATGATGTTGAAAGTGTCCATCACCCCACCTCCAAGCCAAGCCTGCAACAAGAGAGGGATCGGAGCTGACGGAGGTTTTTAACCTGACAAGTTTGTTGGAAGTGGGGCGAGGCTGCATGATTGGCTCTTAGTTTCTGTCCTGATGAAAATTCTCCAATTTCATTCAGTCACAGATTAAATCAAGTAGTGACTTTTGGGGCCCGGTGGGTTTAGGGAAAATAGGTAAACGTGGTCAAAGGGTATAAACTTCCAATTATAAGATAAATAAGTTCTAGGGATGTTATATACAGCATCATGACTACAGTTAATATTTGAAAGTTGGTAAGAGGGATGATTTTTAAAGTTCTCACCACAAAAAAAAATATTACCTATGAGGTGATGAATATGTTAACTTTCTTCTAATAATAATTGTGCAATATATACATATATCAAATCATTATACACCCTGGCTGGTGTGGCTCAGTGGATTGAGTGCCAGCCTGTGAACCAGGGGGTTGCTGAATCAATTCCCAGTCAGGTCACATGCCTGGGTTGCAGGCCAAGTCCCCAGTAGGGGGTTAATGAGAGGCAATCCCCACATTAGTGTTTCTCTCCCTCTCTTTATCCCTCCCTTCCCCTGTCTAAAAATAAATAAAATCTTTTTAAGAAATTATGTTGTATATCTTGAACTTACACTGTGTTATATATCAATTATAGCTCCATAAACCTGGGAAGGGGAAATAAGGAAATATGACTAATCTCTAATATCCATAGGAAAAATGTAAGCCAAAGAGAAGTAACTTAAGTTTTACATAATCAGTTTCTCACCTTTTGCAGCAATTCTATCACATTCCACTCCCTATCCCCACTGCCCACCAACCATCCACGCACATGTGCATGCACACACATACAGTGTGAAGGTGGCCAGTGACGTTTATGTCAGACATCCAGGCTTAGGGGTCATAAAAACAGATAAACTGTATTGCTTAGGAACTACATGCATCTTGAAACTTTCCAGAGCACAGAAGATAGTCCTTCAGTGCTTCTTTTGCCTCCAATGATAGAACACCCCAACTCTCCTTGCTTCCCTCTACCTCCCTGCCCCTCCACCCCACACCTGTTAGCTTCTATCTCTTTCTGTGAAGGGCCTCCCAGTCTTTCCTCACCTTCTGCATGGTCAAAAGTTGGAAGATGAGAAAGAGCAAAAGTTACAGACAACCAGAGCCAAAGAATTCTCCATGGTGAACAAAGTGTCTTGGAGGAGCAGCCTGGAAGCCTTACTTGGGGTCCAGTGCCCCACAGCAGAGTTGGTGTGGACAAGCTTGGGCAAACAAGGAGAAGCAGCACCCGAAAGATTCCCTCTAGGCCTCTTGGGAGGGAGGGAAGGAGAGCAGTCCCAACAGGTAATAATCACTGGTTAATTTTAAAGATGTGGAAAAAAGAAGATGAGGTGGTTTTTTCTGCTGCAAGCCCAGGAAAAGTCCTGGTGGATAACCCTCCCAGATCAGAACACATCTTTCAACCCACACGTACTGCTCCCCCAAGTTATATGCTGCATCTCCAGCAGTGACTTCCTTGGGCATTGGACAATGAACAGGCTGTAGACGGTCCTCTTTTGGGTGGTCAGTAGATGCTGGCCAACGTCAGTGAGGACACACTCCACTGCAGAGGGCAGGCAAATCTGGACACGTAAACTGCATGTACCTGTTGTTTAAGCAGCTGAATTCTATTTTTTGTTATTATTTATTGTTTTGGAATATTTGTTTTGGGTTTGTTGTGATTTGGGGTGTTTTGCTTCACTTTCGGCATTTCCTTCCACTTCAAATACTTTGCAAAATGCCCCACGCCACGGTTTCCATTGCCCTGCACAAACAAAGCAGAGTTCCTCTCTGCCTACCAAAAGTCTGTTATTGATATGTTCACCTGCTCATGGTGGAGGTTGCCCTGTAGAATCTGACCCTACAAATCTACCCATACCTCAAGGACACCTCTGTCCTCTGATCTCATCTAGAAATTGATGAAATACTGCCTTGGTGGTCTCTTATGATTATTGTGTATAATTGTGTAACTCAGTTTTTTTCACTTTTCGCAAGGGGTCTGCAGACATGAAGGTTACTTTTCTCTCCCCCAGGCTCCCAGACAGGCAGGCTGCCCAGCAGAAAGGCCAGGATGATAGATGGTGACAGACGGTGCTTCACCAGTACACAATATCCAACACAGGACAAGAAGCCAGGCATGTGGAATTGAATGTCCACTCCTGATTTTGCAAGTCGCCAGTTTCAGAATGGGATCTGCTGCCCCACCACTCTTGCTGCCCTTAGCTTGCGTCTTCCTTCCTAGTATTTCACTCCATTCCATTGGACACCCATTGCTCTCTGACTGGCTCTCTGCATTGTCACACAACTTCTGCTCTCCCCCAAGGGGGAAAAGACTCTCTCAGTCAGCATGGGAAATCTCCTCCAGCTTCACCTCATGTTGGAACAAGAACTTGTGTAAGAGAATGTGAGACTCCTCGGAGTGGGCATAACATATTCTTGTATATAATTACAACCATCCGAATTCTTCTATAAGAGCAAATATTACATGTATTAGCTCATTCAATCCTCACAATCACTTTGGTGGGTACCACTGCTTTATCGCCCCCATACAGATGGGAAAACAAAGGCTCAAACAACAAATACAAGCTGAGCCCAAGACTTGAACTCTCTTCTACACGCAATACTTCTGCTCTTTCCCACCAAGTCATGGGTCTTCAAATGTTGGGTACACACTTTGAGAACACTTGTTTTTCAGTAAGCTCTCTGTTACCCAACCAACGAGTCTTTCATGCAATGTTCCAGAGTGTTCAGTGGACTAAGTATGAAAGTGATGGACAGACACCCATTCCTCAATTTCTACTGACAGCCTTCCCTCCAGGTTGGGGTCCCTCCTAATCTTGCTCTCGCCGCACTGGGAACAAAACTGTCCCCATGTCTTAGTGATTTTTCATGAGTATCTTTCCTTTTACAAGTGGAAAGACGAAGAAACCATAAATCCTTTTTAAAAACAACTGATATGCTCCCTTCCACCGCAGACAGAATAATGAGGCCAGGCCAGCCTGGAAGGGTGAGTTGCTTAGTAACCGGAATTACCCCAGAGGCAAATGGTGCCTTTGCTGACCCTCGGGGTGTTTCAAAATATGATTCTTAATGACACAGCTCCTCCCCAGAATGCCTGAGAAACATTTGGGGCAAGAGTGAAAATCCTTATCTTCTCACCTTCCTCCAGGGCTGTAATATCACCTGCCCATTAGAGACCTGGCTAATTAAACAGTCAATTCCCATCTGTGTCCAAGGTTTCAGGCCATTTCTTCTCCCAGACTTTTAACAAAGTCATCTTTGAATAGGTAAGATGAGGCTAAGCATAATAATGTCAGTTAATATATTACGGGTTCAACTTTCTAATGCTAGCAGCCTGTGAAGATATGTTAATCATTATCTGGAACTGACTTCTTGGAATATTTTTCTGTGTAAATCAGTGTCCACTGATACAGGGAGGAAATGGCTAGAAAGAAAGGAAAATTCTACTTATGGAGGCCTGCTCTACGCAAGCCAGGTGCTTCACCTACAGAATCCTATCTACAATAGCAATACTATGAGTTTCCTCCCTTTACATTTGGGGATACTGAGTCCCAAAGAATACTAAGGAATGCCCCCAAGATCCAACTGCTAAATTTCAAACTCCAGTTTGATTTCATTCCCAAGCCCATGTCTCCTATGTGTGTCCAGAAATTTCTCAGCAGGACACGAGGAAGGGGATGGGGAATGGAAAAGGATGGAGACTGGTCACAATTTTATTTTTTTTCTTTTTAAATATATTTTATTGATTATTCTATTACAGTTGTCCCATTTTCCCCTCTTTATTCCTCTCCACCCCCTTATTCCCCACCCTTTAGTTTTTCTCCATGGGTCATACCCATAAGTTCTTTGGCTTCTACATTTCCTATACTATTCTTAGCCTCCCCATCTGTTTTCCACCTACTGTTTATGCTACTTATTCTCTGTACCTTTTCCCCCTCTCTACCCTTCCCGCTCCCCTGTTGATACCCCTCCATCCCTTATATAAATCCCTTTAACATTTCATATAATAAAGGCTGGGTGATGATAAACTCCTTGAGCTTGACCTTATCTGAGAAGCACTTGATCTGCCCTTCCATTCTAAATGAAAACTTTGCTGGATATTCTTGGATGTAGGTCCTTGCCTTTCATGACTTGGTATACTTCTTTCCAGCCCATTCTTGCCTGAAAGGTCTCTTTGAAGAAATCAGCTGACAGTCTTATGGGAATTCCTTTGTAGGTAACTGTCTCCTTTACTCTTGCTGCTTGTAAGATTCTCTCATTTTTTTCCTTTTTTTAATTTAACTATATTTTATTGATTATGCTGTTACAGTTGTCCCACTTTTCCCCCCTTCTTGCCCC
>PVJI01011142.1:0-57330 GCA_004026765.1 Micronycteris hirsuta
CACCAAAAAAAAAAAAAAAAAAAAAGAATTACAATGTTGGTCAGGGTTTTGGTGCAAGGTAGGGGCTCAATAAATATTTTTTGAATGAAAGAATGGCATGAGTTCAAAATTAGGAGATTGAAAGAATACACAATGGAGGGGACAAATGTGCAGGTGAAAGGTGATAGCCTTGTATTTGTAATTCTATTTGGAAAAAAATTAAAGTATAATGGGGAAAAGTATATTGGGATTTTCCAATCTTCATAAAGTAAAAGCTTTTCTGTCCCACTTCACTTCCTAAAATCAACTAAAAGCACAAGAAGAATGGAAAAAAAAACAACAGAGAGGAGAATGCACCACCTTCAATGAAACTGGGAAGCATCTGCAACCACAAACCACAAATTATGAAATAGAGCCACTAAACAGGAAGGATGGGTTGAATTGGTGGCAGAAGTCTAGAGTGTACGTCCTCCCCTGCCTGGCATGAAGAAACTCAAGTGTATCTCCATTACCTTAAAGAGACCAGCCAACAGCCCCTTTGCTGGAGCACTGAGTCCTTGGGAATGCTTGGACAGTGGGAATATTCCCAAGTCCCATTCCATGTTAGAGAGTGTCAGGGAAGCTGGGGCTGGAACATACTACGGACACGTTGCCTCTGTGGAAAACCAGTGGTCTGTGTAGCAAGGCAGAGGTAGCCTGCACCATCCACCAAAATGAAAATCCCCTCCCAGAGTACATGTGTGTACACACATGGGTGAAATATGTAGTCATTCTTGGCGTGAGGAGGGAAATGAACTCTTAGCAGAGACCCACTCCAGAGGTAGAGAAAAAGTGCCTCAGACACTGTGATGTCCTCCTCATGCAATTTTTAATCAAATGTTTGACCCCCCCCACTAAAAATGGTACCCATTTACAGATAATAAATGATCAAAAAAGAACCAGCCTGAAAAATAGGCATAGATTTAACCAGATAGACGGAAGAAAGAAACACCCCAAACGAAAGCCACCTGGGGAACATACGCTCGTATATCAGAAGAATTTCTTTGCAAAACAGAACAACAGTACAAGCAAACATTTATCCATAGTGGCAAAGAATTTTTAATGGTGTCTGTGATTCTCAGGGCTCAGAAGGGAGATGTTGGGATCAAAGAAGACATGATAAGGCAATAGAAAGAAGTAATGTTCACTGAAATAGCTCCAGGAAAAATGTGGAAAAGAAAAAAACATGTCAAGACCTAAAGCACACTGGACTTGGCCAAAGTCAAAATAAATATTGCTGGGGAAGAGAGACATGAAGGACAGGCTTAGGAAAGAAGAAATGAACAAAATATGTGAAAAGGAGTGAAAGTGCTTCAGAGAAAATGGGACATAGTGGACAAACATGCATGTCATCAGTGGACCCCCAAAGGAAATGGATCAAATGAAGCCGACATAAAATATTTAATTATGTAAGAGAAGAACATTTTGTAGAACAAAAAGAGAGATATGTCTTATGATCAGAAGCGCGCACTGAGCCTCTCAAAATTAATGCAGAATGATCAATCAAAACATATCCATTAAATTTGTTGAGCTCCAATAATTACAGATAGTAGCCTATAATGTCCAGCACCTTCTCTATCCCTGTCTCCAGCCCTCCCCCCAAAATAAATAAACAAATAAAACACAAACTTTAAGCTACCTAAAAGGGTGGAAAAAGTCAATCAATCTGGGTTCAAAATTATCTAAAGCAGCACATGTCCAACTCAGATTAAGAAACAAAACCAAATGATTTATATCAAGACAGACATTTCAAATATACAAGAATAAGATAAACATAGATTCTATGAACCCTCTAGAAAAAAGTACTTAATAATTGAATTGTGATTTCCAAGAGTTAAATGGAGAAGACATGATAGAAAGATGGAAAAATGTTCAGTAAATCAACTTAAACAAAAACTTTTAAAATTACCTCCACTGAAAAAACTACAGATTTTTATTAATGTTGAAAAGTAGATAGTAAAATGTTCTAATTGGAGGGTAATCTTTTTCTGAAAAACTCCTTGTAAGGTAAATTACCAAAATTGAAATCTAAATATAGTTACAACTGATAGTATGCACTCCAAAATCTACTTGATGTTTGAGTAATTAAGTTTTTAATTTACAAAATAATAAATGACTAAGGAAATCAATAAAGAGTACAAATAATGCATGAAATCATCATTACCATGAACCTGCAAATTGAGGACACACCAAGAGGAGGACTTACTGTACCTGTGTCAGTTATACCAGGGACTGGAATGGCTGCAGAGTGCTTCCTGGTGCAGGTGTGGGTGGGAGGAGCTGCCTTCCAGCAGAATTTCTTGTATATTAGCATTCCCATAAGTCACAACAAACCATTTTGTAAGGTAACTCTATAACTAACAAAGTCAGCTAAAGGTGAGAAGGATAGAAGCTTAAGAAAGTGTTATTTCTTTGGTTTCCTCACTTTTCATAAAGGGATTCAATAGCTATTGCCTAAAGACGATTCAAAAATAAAAATTATGCATATTGTTAAGTGACTATAAACATTCATATGTCAAAAGAAAAATATACACAATAAAGCAAACATTTTGCAAAAGAAGGGAAAAAGGAAGTATTTTTAACAAAGTGCCATCTTATCAGCAAGGCTCATCCTGAGTGATCTCTGTGTGTAAATAACATCGTTCTTCCCCATTCTCATTCCCATTACTACCTTTCACACAGCCCTATCGTCACCTGTTACATATTCACATGTTACTATTATTGTTACTGTTGTTATTACTATTATTAACTGTCTCTCCTAGCTAGAAGTTAGTTTTGTTAACGGCAAATGTCAGCTCTCAGTTCTTGAGTTTGGCGAAGAAAGAATTCAGAGCCAAGAACTCTAGCACAGGAGGAATTTTTTTTAGCATGCAAAACAAAAGTATACTCAAAGAGAAGGCATGAGCAGGCTGCTCAGAGAACTGCCTTGGCCTTTTAGAAAGAAAGTCACAGAGGCAGAAGTGAGCTGACTGGGTTGTGTGGACTCAGGAAACAAGTTACAGAGGCAAAAGGAGGCCCTTGAAGACAAGTTCAGGGGGTCAGCCTGGCATAAGCTGCTGCTGCCCACAGTTTCCCTGGGTGCAAGTTTTGTGAGGGCCCTTAGAGTTTAGGAGAAAGAAAGCAAAGGTACATGCCTGAAGAAAGAAGGCACAGGCGTGCTATAGAGAGAGAGCATGCACTGGGTTCTTTGTCCTAGGGTGGTCTGTTTTTACTTTTTTTGTTGCTTTCAGAGAGAAAGGAAGGGAGAGAGGAAGAGAAAAAGAAACACTGATCAGTTGCCTCCCATACACACCCAAACTGGGGATCACATGAGCCCAGACCAGGGTTCAAACCCACAACCTAGATATGTGCCCTGACCAGGAATTGAACCTTTTGGTTATGGGATGATGCGCCAACCAACTGAGCCATACCTATATGTTTCTAAAGGCAGGAATTTCAAGGGAGGTCTCAGGGAAAGATCTCAATAGAATATTCATTAGCTTTCCAGGTATGTTCTTTAATATGCTGATTCATCAAAGTGAGCATACAGGATCAAGGTCATGGTCTCTACTGATTGGTCAGTGGGTCAGTGCTAGAGGTCACTGGTTTTTGCATCTAGTCATGATGCCAGTTTTGGTGCAACTTCATCTTGTTTTGCTGCTTTTGTGGGCTAGGAACTGAAACACAACTGAGGCCTAGATGTTATCTCTAGTTTGACCAAAACTGTCTCTGTGGTCAATAGACCTGAGGCTTTTTTCTTAAGATTATCTGATGCTGATCAGAACCTCGTTGTCCTGAGGACTTAATGCTCAAGTGAGTGTCTTGCAGAGGCGAAGGAGGCAGGTGAGTCAGGGTGCTGGATCAGCCATCTGTCTCAGTTTCTCCATTCCACTTGCTGAAGAAGTTCCCTGGCTTCTTACTATCCTGCCTCAGTTCTATGGGAGCAGGGACTCTATTTCGCTCACTGCCCTATCCCAGCATTTAAATTTGTACTTGGTATATAGTAAATGCTCAATAAATATTTTTAAAGGAAGTATATAAATGAAAACAGAAAACAATACAAAACAAACTTACAGAAAATGAAAATAATTAAAATAAAATATTGAGAAACTAAAAAATGTACAGAAATGAAGTTAAATTTAGACAACATATCAATAAGTATAAATGAAATAAATTCATTTATTAAAAGAAAAATCTAGGATTGGGTCAAAAATATAAACCAAATACAATATAGTGCTTAAAGAAATACAGTCTCTGAAGTAAAAATGCAAATTTGATTGTCAAATCAGGGATTTATCAATTGTCCAGCTTTCATAAGTTATCCACCCTCTTCTCACAGGTTTATTTTGATGCTGTAAGCAGGCAGTCTGTGAGAATCATGACTGGAAATGCCTAGAATATGGTGCTCGGCGCATAACTGTCAACAGGTAAGAGAAGTGAACGTGACCTTGGCTGTCACAGGTGATAACCCAAACCCAACGTCTCAGAAGGACTACAGTGAAGCGTATCGGGGTCCTGGTAGAAGATGGGGCCTGATGTGGCCTGCAGAGTGAGAGAAATACTCCCTAAGGGAGTGATATTTAAGCTGTGACACGAAAGATAAATAGGAACTGGTCAGGTAAAGAGCAAGGCAGTGAGCAGAGAAGATACAAACAAGTGTATGTGGCAGAGGAGGGGATGAGTAAACAGCCCTGCAGGTGGCCATGGCGGCAGCAGCAGGCACCAGCCGAGTGCGAAATAGGGAAATGACAAGTAACACAACCTTGGAAAAAGGTATCATTGCCATAACAGACAGTTTAGTTAACAGAAACTGTAAAGGGACTTTTTGTTATTAATTCATTCAATTCACGTAATAAATACAAATAAGATCTAACGTGCCAGGTACTATGTCCAATGCAAGTTAATAGAAAGTTAACAGAAGTGGAAAGTTAAGATATGCAGGACCCTAGGCCTCACGGAGCTCACAGGAGAGGGATAAATTCCGAAAATTTAATTGTTAATGCTCGGGGTTTTACTATGAAAAATGGCAGAGTGCCCTAATTTAATGTTAGGGTCAAAAAATCTTCCTAGCAGGAGTATTTTTCATGAGATAACTTGAAAAAAAAGTTAACTATCTTCAGGTACATGAGGTGAGACGGTCAAAGTGTGTGTGAAGTCACCGAAGTAAAAATACATGTTGCATTTTAGTGCCTGCAAGGAGTCCAGTTTGTCTGAAACAGAGAAAAAGAAAGAGAGAGAACGAGAGGGAGAGAGGGAGTGACAGAGAGAGAGAGAGAGAACACAGAGAAACAGCTGGAGAGTTAGACAAGGAGGCATGGTAGCCCCTGGTAAGGATGCTGTTATTTCCTCTGTTGTAGGAAATCATTGAAAGGGGGTTGAGCAATGCATTTCATGTATTGTATGAGATGATTCTAGTTATTGTGTGGAAAATTATTTGTGCAGCCAAAACTGAAGTTGAGGAGACTGAGTGTATTTTTCAATATGGGCTAAGTTGTCTTCTGGTAACAAACAAACAAACAAAAAACCCAAGTCTCAGTGGCTTAAAAAGATGAAGATGTTTCTCTCATTCGGACTACACATGGATTGCTTGGTGATGCTGCTGCGCTTCATCCTCCCTCAGGGATGCAGACTGACAAGGTCACCCCCACGGAGCATTGTTATTTGCCATCACAGGAAGAAGGAAACAGGGCAGACCACTCACCTGCTCTTAATACAGCAATGTCCCAGGTGACTTCTGCTGACAGGTAATTGACCAAAGGAAATGCCCAACTTCAAGGGGCTGAGAGGTGCCATCATGCTATTTGTCTGGACCAAGTAGAAGCAGATCATGCAAACATCTTGGGGACTACCACGCCAATTAAAAAGACGCAACAGTATTGTAAATAACAGAAGATGGGTGAGCCACTAAAAAGGGGGTGTGGGAGTTGAGGGAGAGGAAATGTCAGGGATTGTCCCCCTGTGATGATAGGGCTGATGAGTAATGGTGGTGACTATCCCAAGTCAGTGAGCACAGGAGATGGACGTTGGAGTGGGAGGAGACATCCAAACTGAGATGTGGTTGACATCTAGGTGGCACCCGAAGTCAAAGGAACAGAGAAGATCTGCAGAGTAAGCGACTCAGCATACTTTTTTCCCTTCAATGTTAGCAAAGAAAGCCCAATGTCTTGGGAACCTCCTTGGGCACAGGCAAACTCTGACCATTGGTCCCCCCTAAGACAGAAAGGGGGTACCTAAGATGGATTCCTGGGGAAGACAACATGGGCTGGACAAGTAGAGGGAACAGGGCTGTCAAGTGGCTCTGAGAAGAATTGCCATGAAGACAGAAGGCAAGCCAGACAAGGGTGAGTGTAGAAACCAAGAGGGGAAAGTGTTTCCAGAAAGAGTGAGCGGTTGGTACAGGCAAATGGTGCCACCTAGTCTGCTAGGACACAGAGGAATGTGCCCATTCCTGAATGAGGGGAGAAAATTGAAGTCTGAGTCCCCAGAGTTCATGCCACCAAGCAGGGAGGGGTGGGCTTGTCCAGACACGGGAGCTGACACATCAGGAAGGGGCCTGGGCTTGTCACTGGTACAGTGACCAGATGGAGCAGATAACATGCCTGCCTCCCACAGCAGAAAAGAGATGGGGAAGATCTCATTTCTGGACCCACAGTTCCCTTCACACCACCTCAAGCTATTCGATTGCAGAATTCAAAAAGGATTCATTTATAGATGAACTCTCATTCAAAGACAAAAAAATAGTCGATTGTGGCCTATGAAGATGAACTATAATATAAGAAACAAAAAATTGGTAAACATCTAATTTTCTCAAATTCAAGCATTGATTATGCAAAAAAGATGAAGAATAAAGGAGCTAGAGTATCACTGGCAAATTTAAATTTTTATTATAAGCTCTATTAATTTGTATAAGATAGTTACTGAAACATGAAGGGGGGAAAAAGCCTCCAAAATTTAAGTGGCTTAACAGAATAGAAGTTTATTGTTTGACTATGAAACAGCATAACACAGATACCTAGCCTTTTCCATTTGGTGGTTAGAATTATAGGATTTTTTCATTTTCCCTGCAAATAGTCTGTAACTATAATACACACCAAAGAAGTCTGCTATCATTTTTGAAACCTGACAAAGGAATTCTAACGTTCATTTCAAAGAAATACAACCTTGAAATGTTATTTGAAAAAAAAATGTTTCTAATTCCTTTGTCTCTAATTCCTGGCAACCACTAATCTGCTTAACATCTCTAGAAAGTTGTCATTTTAGCAAATGTTATGAAAATTAAATCATAGATTGCGTGACCTTTTGAGATTGGCCCTTGAAATCCATCCAAGTTGCTGCATGTTACAATGCTCCTTTTCCTTTTTTACTGCTGAGTGATCCATGCTATGGATGCATCAGAGTTTGCTTCACTGTTCACCTAGTGAAGGAAGCTCAATCGTTTCCAGGTTTTTGGTGATTACAAATAAAGCAGCTATGAACAACTGTGTACAGGTTGTTCTGTGTGTGTGTAAAAATATCGATTTTTATTTCTCTGGGACAAATGCCAAGTATGCAATTGCTGGGAGGTTCAGTAGTTGAATGTTTAGATTTTTAAGAAACTGCCTAACTATTTTCAAACTATTTTCCAGAATGGCTGTGCCATTTTACATTCCCACCAGTATTTGGTATTGCCACTATTTTTTTTTTTTTTTACTTTAGTTGTTATAAAAGATACATAGTGATGTCTCATCTTGGTCTTAACTTGCAACTCCCGAGTGGCTGGCGATGTGGAAAGTACTTTCCTGTGCTTACTTGTCGTGTGTATGTTCACTTTGCTGACATGTCTTCCATGCCTTTGTTCACTTTCTGACTGAAGTCTTGTTAGTTCTTTTTACCATTGAGTTTTGAGAGTTCATTATATATTCTAGATGCAAATTCTTTGCTTTATATGTGGTTTGAAAACATTTTCTCCCAATCAGTAGCTTATCTTTTTGTCCTCCTAAGGGGTCTTTTGCAGAACAAAAGTGTTTCATTTTGATGAAATCTAACTTACCAATATTTCCCTTTATGGGTCGTGCGTTTGGTGTCATGTCTAACAGGTCTTCACCAAGCCCTAAGTCCCAAATATTTTCAAATGTTATCTTGTGAAAAAATTTAGTTTTATATTTTACATGTAGATTCATAATCTGTTTTGGGGTTTTTTGTTTTTGTTTTGTTCAAGCTATGAAGTTTAGGTGAAGATTCTTTTTTTTTCCCTTTGGACTATGCATAACCACTTCTATTTGGTGAATGGGCACTACATTTTCCCCACTGAATTGCTCTTGCCCCTTTGTTAAAATCAGTGAATATTTGTGTGGGGCTATTTCTGGATTCTCTGTCCTGTTCCATTGATCTATGTGTCTGTCCTTCTGCCAGTAACACGCAGCTCTGGATGCTTTAGCTACATCAGAAGTCCTGAAAATGGTAATGTGATTTGTCCTCGTTTATTCTTCTTCTTCAGGATTGTTTTAGTGCTCTAGTTTTTTAATCCTTACATTTAAATTTTATAATAATTTTTGTGTCTGCTGAATTTTTGCAGATATTTTGATAAAATTACATTAAGACTTTTATGTAAATTTGGGGAAATTGACATCTTAACTATTCAAATCTCCTCATCTTTGAACACAGAATATCCTTCCATTTATTTAGATTTTTTCAAGTTTATTTCACCAGCATTTTGTTATTCCCAGTATGTGAGTCCTATACATCCTCTGCTACATTTACCTCTACTTTTTGAGTTACTATTATAAGTTCTATTTTAAATTTCAGTTTCTATATGTGTGTGTGTGTGTGTGTGTATGGGATGGGCAAAAGTAGATTTACAGTTATAATACAAATAAATAATACAATAGATAATACCTAATAACACAAGAATAAATTCTGTTTCACATACTCACAACTGTAAAACTACTTTTGCTTACCCTGTCTGTCTATCTTGTATCATATAACCTTGCTGAACTCAAATTAAGAGTGTTTTTTTTTTAATAAAGTCCTTGGAATTTCATACACGACATTTACAAAGAGAGAAAGCCTTATTTCTTCCTTTCCAATTTGTGTGCCTTTCATTTTATTGGCTTAATTCATTTAATTGGTGAGAAGCTCCTTTGTTTCACTCTGTTCAGCAGCAGGGTGAGACTGCGTGTCCACGCCTCATTCCCAGTCTTGGAGGGCAAGTAGTCAGCCTTAAACCGTCCTATTTGATCTTAGTAGGTTCTTAGTAGATGTTCTTTATCAAATTGAGGAAGTTCCTCTCTGTTCCTAAGTTTTCTGAGAGTTTTTCTCATGAATTCGTTTGAAGTTGTCAAGTGTTTTCTCTGTGTCTATTGATATGATCATGTCGTTTCTTTAGCCGTTCAATATGGTGGCTTATGTTGATTGATTTTTGAGGATTGAATCAGCCTTGCATCTCTAGGACAAACTGCCCTTGGTCACAGTGCCTGGTTATGTTTATATATTGCCGAATCCTACTTGCCAGTGTTTTGTTAACAATATTTATATCTATAGCCATGAGGAATGTTGGTCTTTTTTTTTTGTTTTACTGTTTTTGGCATTAGGGTAATAATGTTTTATAAAATGAGTTGGGAAGGGTTTCCTTCTCTTCTATTGTTCTGGAAAGAATTGTGTAGAATTTGGTGTTAATTCTTCTTTAATGTTTGATAGAATTCTCCAATGAAATACCTATCTCTGTTCCTTTATTTTTCAGGAGGTTTTTTCAGTACAAATTCAATTTCCCTAATAGTTATAAGGATACTTAAATTATCTATTTCATACGGAATGAGTTGTGGTGGCTTGTCTTTTTCAAGGAATGGGTGCATTTCACTTAAACTGGCCAGTTTCTGTGTAGATTGTTCGCAGTGTTCTGTGATTACCCTTCTCATGTCTGCGGCACCTACAGGAGTATCTCCTGTTTCAGTCCTGACGTCAGTGATTTGTGTCTTCTCTTTTTTTCTTTTCCAGTCTTCCTAGAGGTTTGCCAACTTTATTGTTGTTTTTATTGTATTTTTTCCCTTATCTACCTCCCATAACCACAACCACCACACTGGTGTCCATGCCCATGAGTCCTTTGTCCCTTGTGCTCAATCCGTCCGCTCCCTAACAACACCCCCAGAGCTGTCAGCTTGCTTTCCACCTGTGAGTCTGTCTCCGTTTTGCTTGTTAGTTCAGTCTGTTCATTAGATTCCACATACGAGTGAAATCATATGATATTTGTCTTTCTCTGACTGGCTTATTTCGCTTAGCATAACATTCTTCAGGTCCAACCATGCAAAGGGTAAAATTTTATTCTTTTTTATGGCTAAGTAGTATTCCATTGTGTAAATGTTTCATAGCTGTTTTATCCACTCATCTACTGATGGACACTTGGGCTGCTTCCATATCTTGGTGGTTGTAAATAATGCTGCGATGACCATAGGGGTGCTTATATTCTTTCAAATTAGTATTTTGGGGTTTCTTTTGATATATTCCCAGAAGTGAGGTTGCTAGGTCAAAAGGCAGTTTCATTTTTAAATTTTTGAGGTATCTTTATACTGCTTTCCACAGTGGCTGCACCAATCTGCATTCCCACCAACAGTGCAAAAGGATTCCCCTTTCTCCACATCCTCACCAGCACTTGTTTGTTGATTTATTGATGATTGCCATTCTGGTGGATGTGAGGTGATATTTCATTGTGGTTTTAATTTGCATTTCTCTGATGATTAATGATGTTGAGCATCTTTGCATATGTCTATTGGCCATCTGTATGTCCTCTTTGGAGAGGTGTCTATTCAGATCCTTTGCCCATTTTTTAATTGGATTGTTTATTTTTTTGGTGTTGAGTTTTATAAATTGTTTATAAATTTTGGATATTAAGCTTTTATCAGGTGTGTCAGCAAATATGTTCTCCCATTATGTGGGTTGTCATTTTATGCTCTTGATGGTTTCCTTTGCTGTGCAAAAACTTTTTAGTTTGGTGTAGTTTCATTTGTTTATTTTTTCTTTTATTTCCCTTGCCTGAGGAGAGATATCAGATAAAACACTGCTACGAGCAATGTCTGAGATTTACTGCCTATGTTTTCTTCTGGGATTTTTATGGTTTCAGGTCTAACATTTAAGTTTTTAATCCATTTTGAATTTATTCTTATGCATGGTGTAAGAAGGTGGTCTAGTTAAGCAGTAATAAAAAAAACTGCCAACAAAAAACCCTGGACTGAATGGCTTCACAGGTGAGTTTTACCAAACATTTTGACAAGAACTAATACTTCTTCTTCTCAAACTATTTCAAAAAAATCCAAGAGGAGCAAAGACTCCCAAGCTCATTTTATGAGGCCAGCATTATCCTAATTCCAAAACCAGATAAGGGCACTACAAAGAAAGAAAATTATAGGCCAATATCCCTGATGAACATAAATGCTAAAATCCTCAACAAAATATTAGCAAACCAAATATAGCTATACATCAAAAAGATCATATACCATGATCATGTGGGGTTTATTCCAGGAATGCAAGGTTGGCACAACATTCAAAAATCAATAAATGTGATAGACCACACAAGCCAAATGAAAGATAAACACACATGATCATATCAATAGATACAGTAAAAGCATTTGATAAAATCCAGCACCCACTTATGATAAAAACTATGTTATCTTTCTTTCACTGATTTCTAATCCAAGTCCACTATAGTTGGAGAACAGATTCTGAGTAATTTCAATTCTTTTAAATGTGTTGATATTTGCTTTATGCCTCAGGATATAATATATCTTGATATATGGTCTCTGGGCACATGGGAAGAATGTATGTTCCATTGTTGTTAGGTCTCAATTAGATTCTGCTGCTTGATGATGTAGCTCAGTCCGTCCTTATCCTTGTTGATATTCTGTCTAGTCATTCTATCAGTTTAGGGGAGAAAGGTGCTAACATCTCCAGCTGTACTTTTGGGTTTGTTTTGCTCTCCTTTCAGTTCTCAGTTCGTGCTGCACATATTTTATACTTCTGGTGTTCGATGTTTACACCTTGAGGGTTGCTCTAATCTTCTTGACCCTTTTATCATTACATAATTTTCCTCTCTGTCCCTGGTAATTTTTTTTGCTCTGAAGTCTACTTTATTTGATATTAACATAGCTCTGCCTTTTGGATTAATATTACGTGATGTAACTTTTCCTATCCTTTTACTTTCAGCCTGTGCATATCATCAGATTTCAATTGAGTTTATTACAGACAGCATAGAGTTGGGTCATCTTTTTTTGTGTTTGTTTTTAATCTGCACTGTTCTGAATTGTATACTTAAAGCATTTACATTTAGCATAATTTTAACTATTGATATGCTAAGACTGGAGTCTGCTATTTTATTTTTATTTTGTGTTCTTTCTGTTTATCTCTTTTTTAATTTTTTCCTGTTTTCTTTTTCCTGCCTTCCTGTGGAGTTCTTGAATATTTTTTAGAATTCCATTTTGATTTGTCCATAGTATTTTAAAATATATAACTCTTTGTACGGCTTTGATAGTGGTTTCTTTAGGTATTACATTCTATACACATAACTTACAGAGCAAACATATGGCTCTTCCCAATTCTAGTGAAGTGTAGAAGCCTCACCTCTCCTGCTATCCCTTTATTCTCCCACATTTATAATGTAATTGTCTTGTATATTTCCTCTACATACATTGAGAGCCATATTAGATGGCATTATAACTTTCTGCTCTGTCAAACATAATTTAGAAAACTTAAGAGAAGAAGGAAGATCTCTTGTATTTACCTACATTTTTGCTCCTGTAGTCTTCCTTTCTTTTCGATGTTTTCAGGGGCCTTCTTTTGTTCTTTCATTTCTGCTTAGATAACCTCTTGGAGCTATTCTTTGAGGGTAAATCTGCTGGTGGCAAACTCTCCTAGTTCTCCTTTACCTCATACTGTCTAATTTGCTCTTTATTCCTGAACAATATTTCTCTGAATATATGTAGAATTCTGAGGTGACAGATTGTTTCCCCAACACTTGAAATATCTTATCTCACTTTCTTTGGACCTCTGATGGGAAATCTACTGTCATCCAAATTGTTCTTCTTCTATAGGAGGGGTGTCAAACTCATTTTCACTGGAGGCCACACCAGCCTTGCGGTTGCCTTCAAAGGGCCAAATGTAATTTTAGGACTGTAAAAATGTAACTACTCCTTAACAGTTAAGCAAGAGCTCAGCGCTGCCGCCGGGTGGAAACAAGATGCCGGGCTGTATTAAACAGGGTGGAGGGCCGGATTCAGCCCGCGGGCCTCATGTTCACCACCTGTGCTTTATAGCTAACACATTGTTTTTCTCTGGCTGTTTTTAAGAATTGTTCTTTGTTTTTGGTTTTTAGAAGTTTAACCCTGATGTATCCCTGCAGTGGATTTCTTGCACCTATACATTATTTTTCCAGTTTGATAAATTTACCCATTGTTTTTTTCAAGTACTTTTTCATCGCCATGCTCCTTGTCTCTTTCTTGGATCATGTCCACTGTTGTATGTCCCTGAGGCTGTCTTGTGTGTGTGTGTTTTCTCTCCATTGCCAGACTGACGATTTCTATTGTTCTATCCTCAAGTCACCTGATTTCGTCCCTCTCAATTCTTCTGTTGATCCCATCTGTTCAGTTTTCTGTTTGGGCTGTTATATATTTTAGTTATAAAATTTCCATTTGGCTCTTTTTTATATCTTATATTTCTTTGCTGAAGTGTTCTCTTGCTTTGTTAAATGTTTTATGTTCTTGGTATGATAAATAATATGTTACTGAAACCAAAGCATTTTGGATCTCATGATATAATACAGTATCTTATTTAAATCCTCTGACACCACTCTGGTGAGGGAAGAGGGTGCCACTTCACTTATGCCACATGGATGGGTTTGGAAGCTCTAACTTCTCACTCAGCCTCAGTGTGAGCTAGAGGCCAGGGGAAGGGCTCCTCACTCCTGTTGAGGGAGTGACGGTGGGGGTGGGAGTTGAGGCTCCCATTAGACTTTCCCTAACGCTATTGTAGCTAAAAGGAGGTACCACAGCACACTGTTGCTTCCCATGTGGCCTCCACTCACATCATGGGGAGGGTTCGGTTGGCCTTGTTAACCACTGATTGATGATGAACATCCTGACTCTCCAGGCAGCCTCTCCTGACCCCACCTGGCCAGGACATTAGGACATCTTGTTATAACCCGGCAATGATGGAAGTCTGGGCTCTCTTCTGGGTCTTTCCTGGATACTGCCAGGTGTAGCCACAGTTCTTTCTGTGCTTTTTGGCTGGTGTGAACCACTGTGGTCTGAAAGTTTTTTATCTTGCAGGACTGCACCTTTCCTGGTTTGTGGCTGGAGAGAATAGCCATTTTGGGGGGTCTTTTTTGTCTGCACCAGTTGAGTGTTCTGCATTATGAGTTTCTTCAGTTCCAGGTTTGGGACATATCAAGCAAGAAAGAAAACTTGGAGGATTCATAGCTATGTTGTTCCTAGGATCTCAAGGTCCCTAGCCAGTCCATCTTCTCTTCACCTTTGAAAGTCTTCTCCTATTTCTTTTGTACAGACTATCCAGGATTTTTAGTTATACTTAGCAGGAGGAATAGGAAAATATATGTCTACTCCAGCTTCCTGGAAGTAGATGTCAAAACTATAGTAATTTAAAAGTATAACAGCTTTCCAGAAGTAGATGTCAAAACTATAATAATTTAAAGGTATAAGATGTGGAAGTGTTAACTGTTGTCACAGGAATAGACAAAACAGTCAAACGGGCAAAAAGCACTTTAAAAAATCAGTACAAATTTTAACAAATGTTTAAAAATTACCAAACTAACTAGAAAAAGCAGAATAAGATCTCTGCACATATAATACTTCAAAATAAACTCCAGATTATTTGTATCATTAATCATACAATTAGTTCTATAAAGGATTATAGAACTAATTGTATGATTTAAAATAAAATTCTCAGCTGAAGATATGTTTATTGATTTGAGAAAGAAAGAGAGAGGAAGAGGGGAGAGAGGCAGAGAGAGAGGAGAGAGAAAGAGAGAGAGAAGCATGGATATGAGAGAGAAATATCGATCAGTTGCTTCCTGTATGTACCCTGACAAAGGATGGAACCCACAACCTACATATGTGTCTTAAGCAAGGACCAAACCTGCAAACTTTTGGTGTACGTGATGACGCTCCAACCAACGGAGCCACCGGCCAGGGCTGTATAATTAACTTTAAAGCAAAACTATAGTAGAGAATATAAGTTCACTATATAATCAAGATATGAATAAATTTGTAACATTCTATACATAAATGTGTCTGTCTTTAAAATATAAATAATTCTTATAAATTATTAAAAGAAATATGAGAACTAAAGTTGTCCCTCACTATATCACAGTTCACTTATTGCGGCTTCACTGTATTGCAAGTTTTTAAAAAATATATATCTAATTCTGTACTGCGGAGTTTTTGTTATATTGTGGGATTTTGTGGTATATAGGTATTTATATAATATTTATGATTTTAATTATTTTGGCCTAAAAATTTTAAAACAATATAAAAAATGTTAATTCAAACATATTAAAAGAATATTAGATAAAAATAAAATACATATGTATTTCATCAGCAGATGAATACCGTACTGTACACAATGGAAACACAGTATGCCACTAATACTTGTGCAAGTTTGCCAATGTGAGATTGTACACAGCACACTATTGGCTGATGGAATGGAAGGCGACCAACCACAGTACTGTGTTCTGTATCCTGGGCGCTGATTGTCTTAGTGATCATAGCATCAGTCTGTTTGCTCTCCCGCACTGTGCCCATACATTCAGCATCTCTCCTTGTCCACTTTACATTGTCGTCTGATCACTGCACATAGTGTTGCTCTGCAGTGTTGTGTTTTTGTGAAATTTTCATAAAAGTTTGAATTCATTTCAAGCCCTATGATGCCATCCAAACGTTCTGCGCCTTCTAAGGTATCTGGCAGTGAACCCAAGCACCAGAGGCATATGCTTACCATCAAAGAAAAGGTGGAACTTCTCGACATATTAAAGAAAGGCAAAAGCTACAGGGCTGTAGGCCACCATTATGGGATCAATGAATCTACTGTTTGCTACATAAAGAAAGACAAGAAGAATGTTAGGTCTATGGCAGCAATGTCTTTTAACAAGACTGCAAAGAGGATGGTCACTTCCCACAATAAGGCCATTGTGAGGATGGAGTCTGCATTGGCCCTGTGGATAAATGACTGCAGGAAGAAGAATATCTCGCTGAATACCAACACCATCTGGACAAAGGCCAAGAAACTTTATGATAGTTTTGCAGAAAGCCCAGACATTCATGATGGTGACGAGGATGAAGACCAGGATGACGATGCAGAAGCAGGACCATCAAGTGCTTCTCCCACCAGACCAACCCCATTCAGTGCCAGCAAGGGCTGGTTTGACAAATTTCAGAGATGCTTTGGACTCAAGAGGGTTTCTCTGCATGGAGAAGCTTCCTCTGTGGATGTCCACTCACAACCGTTGATGGACGAAGACCTGATGGAGAGACGAAGTCAGAAAGTGAAGAAGAGAATAAGGAACAAGACAAACTACAGGTTGGAGAAGAGGAGGAGGTTGGCCTAACACTCAATGTCTTGCAACCATGGCCAGAATGGCCAAAGAACTTCAGGGAGTGGCTGAAGAATGGGACCCCCAGATGCTTTGTTCATTGCACTTTGTAAATACAATCAAGAGTGGCATGTCAGTTTATAAAAATGTTCTCAGGAGAAAAAGTAGCACCAGCAACTCCCCATAACTGTGTTCATCACTTGGATGACAAGATCAGTTACGCCTACGCTTATAGCGGAAATAGAAGTTATGGCCCAGGGCGAAGATACTGCATCACCTGATGAAGCTCCTGATGAAGTGGTGCCTTCAGAAGAGCTGTAATGCTCTTCTTGGCTGTGCAGTACATTCATCTCGTCGTCATCACCGTCATCGCCATCAGTACTGCACAGCTACACAATTCATGATCTTCATCATTCAAGTTGTAGCATACTTCACTGGTGAGTACCCATATAGAATTTTATATGTTGTTAAAATTATGTAGGTTTAAGAGTGTAGAAAGTGTTTAAGAGCATGTGAAGTGTTTATAAGAGTGTGGGAAAGGTTAATAAGAGAGTGGGAAAGGTTTATAGGAGTGTGGGAAGGGCTTAAAAAGTCTTAAAATATATATAAATAATAAAATAAATATAGCGCCGCTACTTCGCAGATTTTCACCTATCGCGGGGGTCTCTGGAACGTTAAAAATGATTAGGGAAAGGTCCAAAGACATCATTTGCATGAGGAATACAAGTAGCTAACAAATATGCTTGCTGCTTCATGGCTACAAGGTGGCTATTGCACTTCCAAGCATTATACCAACACTCCAGGCCGATGAAAGGAGAAAGAGAGCCTGCATTCTGCATTTAGACCCCCTTCTCCTCAGGACTGTTTCCCAGAAACCTCCTTCAACAGACGTGCCTACATCTCACATGGCCAACCAAAGAGAAGCTGGGGAATAAGTATTCAATTATCCCGACTCCAGAGTAGATTATGCAAAGAAAGAATGGCCTGGGAATGTATGGCAAGTGAGCCAACTGCAGTTTTTACGTAGTATTTTTATGTAGAAAATTAAAAGCATATTTTTTAGAGTGTATTTTGATTGAATGTAGTGACAACCCAAATATGCAAGAACTGTGTTCTGTAAGCTCTCTAAAAAGCATTTGTGCCATCTGATCATTAAAACGAATTAGGAGATGTACTCACAAACTATTCAGGCTCTGATCCCTACGTTGCAGGGGTGCGACACTATGAATTGTATGCCTCTATACTGAGGAAAGATCAGAAGGCTGATGTCCAGTGCACATATCTCTACCAGAAAGCCTTTGGCAGGCACTTTGTTGTATGTGACAGGGAAGAGCACTTTCAAGCTGTGTTTGGTTACATGAAACCTGAGTAAGCCATCCAGTGACTGAAAAGGAAAAAATCATCTCAAAGCAGGATTGGTCGTACATGTGGAGGCAACCAGCTGTTGGACAAAGAGCAAAGTGTGGGAGTCAAGAGAGCTGACGGTTCCATCGCACTTGCTACCAGTCAGCTGTATGCCCTTGGACATTTAGTTAACCCTGAGCAACTTTGATTTCCTCATTCACAATACGCGAAAGGGGAGAGGTGTCTTAAGCACCTTGAGCTCAAGATGACTATGTCCTGCTATAATTGACATCTTCTGAAAATTAATAATGTAATGAATCACACTAAACCTCTCACTGTGAACCAGCAGAAAGGAACACAGAGAGATCTGAAGGAACAAAGATAATGGCTCTGTGTCAGCTGCCATCATTCACGGTAGATGGTACAATCCACAGGAAATATAACAGATATAAACCTTTAGAACCCAGTAAAATTCTGGCAATGTTATTTCTGTACCATTGGAGAAATGACTTAGCAATACAATTTATTCAGCCCACAATCCATCTCAAGGTTGGGAGTCATTGCCGATTTCCTTTCACAAGCTAGAAAGAATACAGCTCAAAAGTGAAATGAATCACTGGTCAGGAAGTTGCCATGATACTTACTAAAATCTTTCAGCTCAGGAAGCAGGGGCCACACAAGCAACCCTAGATTGGTACCATTGAAATGTATCAGCCTTCCGGTGCAGGTCAAGGTGATGGCTGTCAGCACAGGCTGTGGTAGAGATGGAAACCTGTACAATGGGAAACAATAATTGTACCCACTCTTTAGAACTGGGTGAAATTTAAAAATTTGGATCCAGTGCCTGGTCTCTAGTTATTATCAGAGGTAGATTTTAATTCTTCAAGTAAATCAATGAATTTGTAAATAAGCTTGTAAATTATTATGCACTCAGTAATTTGTGGTGGATTTCTTAATTAGGGGAATAGAGTTTCTCTATGCAAAAATGTACATCAGTAGCAAAAGTTGCAAGTTTACCATAAAGCTTGTGGCCACTTTTAATGAAATACATTCCAGAGGATTTGTGCAGTTCTGCCAATAGTTGTTGCAGCTTGGGTCCCTCTACTACTGGGAAGAAGCAGAGAATAAGAGAGATAAAAGGCCTGGACAGAAATGCACCTGTGCAGGAGTAGAAATGCATCTTTGTCTTTCAGCAAAGACTGATAACTTAACTGGAAGTGGTCATGGAAACAGAGCTGGCAGCGTTTTCAGCTAGTGCCAGTTCCCATTTCTCTTGTTGGAAACTTCTCCTCCATCCTTACAGTCCTCAATATGAGGCGTTAAAATGGACTTTTCAATCAGTGGGGAAAGGCCAGTTCATTAAATGATGTTGCAACAGATGGCTAACCATTTAGAAGAAAAAAGTTAGGACCCTATCTCAAACCAAAATTAACCATAAATGGGTTAAATATGGAAAGGAATAAATAGATGTGAAAACATCAGAAGACGATACAGGTAAATAGTGTTAGAACTATGTTATGGGAAAAAGCTTTATGACTAAAATGCTTGAAGCAGAAATTATCATGGGAAATGTGATTGTTGATTGCCTTAACATTTTAAAAGTGTCCCTTCACAGTGGTTCCTGAAAACCCTTCTCCCCATTGTCCCCTCCCCCCTCTCCCCTGTCTATTATTAGACTGTTCTTAATTTCAATGTCTCTGGTTATGTTTTGCTTGCTTTCTGCTTTTGTTGGTTATGATCCGGTTAAAGGACAGAACTAAGGGGGAGGAGGGAGGCTGGGGGGGAGGGGGGCTGGAGGGGAAGGGAGGAGGGGAGGGGAGAGGATGCAAATAACTGTGATTGAACAAAAATAAAATAAAATTAAAAAAAAAAAGAAGTGTCCCTTCATAAAAAAAATACCAAAGATAAAATAAGGAGAACAATAACTTAAGAAAAATAACGTTGATGTATCAGGTTAAAGGGTTAATTCTTCTCAGTACAGAAAAAGCTTTAATAAATGACTTAGGAAAGGATGACCTGTCCCTTCTTCTCCCCCTGCCCTAATGTGGCCATGACCACACACGGGATGCTTTGCCAAGACAGATGTGTGGCTAATAGACATGAAGGAAGTTCAGCCTGGGATGGGGGAGGGAGCAGGTTGGGGGGCTGGGTGACAGTGTGTTGGAGGGATTGAGCAAAAAAAGAGAAAATCATGGGCATGGACAACACTGTGGTGATTGCTGGGGCAGGGGGGGAGGGGGGGCACGGGTTGATAAATGGTGACGGACTAAGACTTGACTTAGGAGGGTGAAATGCAGTACAGTATACGGATGATAAGTTGTGAAATTGTGTGCCTGAAACCTGTGTAATTTTGTTCACCTGTGTCACTCCAATAAACTCAATAAAAAGGAAAAAAAAAAAAAAGAAAGTTCAGCCTCACATGTAATCAACTGCTTTTCACCGATCAAGTTGTCAAAGATAAAAAGCACTAACACTCCATGTAAGAAAGCCCTGGGCAGGCAACATGCAGCCTGTGTGTGCTCCAGCGGTGTGACTACAAAAGAACTTTCCAGAGAACTATAGGCCATTAGATAATATTCTAGTGAAATGTCTTTGACGGCTTCTGACATTTGTCTTTTGAAAACTATCAATGACATGCCTGGGTATTTAGATCAAGGCTTTCGTTGATGCATAGTTTAGCATCTCAATATGGAAAGTTAAGGAGACATCTGTCATCTCAGCTTGGTCAATAATTAAGATATTGTTTCCACAGTGGAATACTATGAAACTGTTTTCTTAAAGTAATGTGCCACTGACAAATGACATTGCAATTTAAAAAATTATGAAACAGGAGTAAAGTATAAGTCACATTTATATCAAAATTTGGTATCTTGCTATGTTTAGCATGTGAGCACCCAGACATGGGAAAATTAATAAAAGTTTGAAAACAAGCACCCTGAGACTAGTCCACCTTGGAACTGTCATGACCATGAAAAACAAGAGATGACGGAAGAGCCGCTGCAGACCCAGGAGCCCAGGATGACGTGCCGCATACATGCAATGTGGTGTCTGGGACTGGATGCTGGGACAGAAAGAGGAATGAATGGAATACTGACGACATTCAGATGAAGTTTGGAATTTAGTGAAGTGTAATCTGTCAATGTCAATTTCTTGGCTCTGAGAAACATACCAGAGTAAAGTAAGGTGTGACAGTGGAGGATTGCTGAGGGGCACGTGGGACCTTACTGTACCATCTCCACAGCTTTTATACAAATCCACAATATTCCAGAATAAGGAGTTTATTGAAAGTTTCAAAACAGGTTCACCCTGGCTGGTGTAGCTCAGTGGATTGAGCGTGGGCTGGGAACCAGAGGGTCCTGGGTCGATTCCAAGTCAGGGCACATGCCTGGGTTGCGGGCCAGGTCCCCAGTGAGGGCCATGTGAGAGGCAACCATACATTGTTCTTTCTCCCTCTCTTTCTCCCTCCCTTCCCCTCTCTCTAAATAAATAAATAAAATCTTAAAAAAAAAAAAACAGTTTCAAAAAGAGTGTATACCTGAAGAGTTCGATTAGGATGTGAGACCTAAAGACTTTCAGACTCTATGTGTATAATTTTATAATAATTTATAATGTATTCATAATTTTATAATAACTATGCATGCTATATAGTGAAGGATAAACTGGTTTAAAAATGAAATGGTGCACTTCTATAAAGAGGTATATTTGTGAGCATGGTCTAATAAGAAAAAACAAATCAGCATGATTCTATTTAAATGCCTTTAGTTGATGATTTTTTTGCTTATTTTTATATTCTAATTTATAAATCATACATATATGAATTATAAGATAAAAACAATTAAAGTTTAAAACATCCCTGAAGGTGAGTGTAGGGCAGGTGCAGTTCTCCAGTCTCTGGTCTTTTGAGCTGTATTGGGGATTTCTGGGCCACGTGCCTGCCCCTGGAAACTTGAGGCCACAGAAACTTTGTGCCTTCTTCTAGTGATTAATTTTAATAATATTTCTTTAATTATGATTCAACAGATCTTGCCATTGCTTAGCAAGTCCATTCAAGATAGAAGGGTAAAGATGAGAGTTTTGATGTAAATAAATAAAGAGAGAATAGTTTAACAGCATGAAGCATAATTTCCTTCCAAAGTGGTTATTTGTAATATGATTTTCAGAGGAAATGACAGTCAGCTGATGAGAGAAAACAATAAAATCGCTCAATTTAAACACTGCTCTTGGAAAACTGAAGACAAAATATAAATAACCATTTTGCCTAATTCATGTTTATCACATAATCACAGCTCCACCATATTTGAAATGAAGAGGCTAATAATTGAATACAAATGTGACTGATGTTTATTGTAATGCTTTGGACACGTATCTAAGTAATGCAATCTTCTTGTATGTTTGTCTTCCCCAGAGATGCATTTGCTGGATGGTTTCCGAGCTGTAATTTGTACTTATAAAAATATAAATATCACATTCTCATGGATGTGCCAGTGGTTTTCGGCTCACCGTGATTAGGCAGTGTCTGGTAAAGCCACTGTGACATGGCTGCTCACATCACTTATCCCAAGGGTCTCCCACCCTCAAGCACTTTATTGAAAAATACACAGGGGGGAACTCCAAAAATGGAATTTATTTATTAAAAATTGTGTATTTATTCTTATATGTTTAAACCTCAGTCGCCTTCAAAGTACTCCCATTTGATGCATTACACCTGTGAGACTTTTTTCCCACTGCTCAAAACAGTTTTTGAAGTTGTCAATTTTGATGCCTTTTAGTGCTTCTGCCATTTTCTCGTTTCACCTCTTCCACATGGGCAAAACGTTTCCCTTTGAGGACTTTTTTCACCCAGGAAACAAAAAACGTTGTTTGGGGTGAGATCAGGAGAATAAGGAGGATGAGGCACGGGGATCATTGTGTTTTTGGTCAAAAACCGCTGAGCACTCAGCACGCGGTGGGCAGGAGGAGGATGGTTAGGTTTATCTTTCTGAGAAGCACTCTGGCTGATGGACAGAGAGGTGGACGATGGCTGCAGCTGCTCCGAGGGCCGGTGCAGGCTGTTCTCAGCACAGTCAGGAGGGGCAGCTTCCAAACAGATGATGTGCCCTGAGGTTGTATACTACACACTTCACAGCGCACAATAGACAGGTAAACAAGTTGGAAATAAGTGAATAGATTCAAGAGAGATTTAGAAAATAGACTCAATGGTCTTTGAAGATTGATTGGAAACCAGTAGTGAGAGAAAAGAAGAGGTAAAGGACAAAGATATTTTTCAGCAAGTTGGGGGGTGGAAGCACCTGCCAAAAACATAAGAAAACCAAAGAGAAAGAGTTATATTGGGGAGAATGAGTGAGTCCATTTTGGCTCGAGTTTGAGGAACCAAAGAGAGGTGTCCAAGTAGAGATTTTCAAATAAGGAAATGGAGACATGTAGACATGGACTTTTATAATATATGGTTCACAATTTTGAAGGCCACCCTTTTAAACCACAGAGGTTGATAAGAAGTTGATAATAACACAGAGGCTAATAAAAAGAAATAGCATGTAAAACAAGAAATCGATATGAGAAATAAAAATAAGCATTGTTTATAGAATCCAAACTACTCAACTGGAAGCTGATTATAGGAGTGTGGTGCACAGTAAGAAAAATGTTGTCAATCACTCCCCTCTCCTTCTCTCTCCATGCCCCCCACCCTGCTTGTGGTCCCAGGCATAGCCAGGGCTCCTGGCCAGCAACCTGAGGCTCGGGAATGCCCTGGGTATGGAGACCGTGCATGCACGGGGTTCCCTGTTCGTTCAGCAAACATGAGGGAACCTACAGCATGCCACATACTCTGCTAGGCTTCTGTTGACCCATAAAAACTATTACGTTGCTCCCCATTCTCAGAACAATCCAGATGTCATCTGTTGCATGGCCCCTGGAATTGCACTTCCGGTGACAGCATGTGAAAGAGCAAGGCTAGGCCTTTGCTGAATGCCTAGCTGAAGTTGCTTCAAGAATACATGTAGCTCTGGAAAAGAAAAAAAACAAAGCCATTGCCCTTCTGCCTTTATTGTCTCACATAATCAAAGGCTGGCCATAAGGTAGGTGAGGGTGGGACTTGGCATTATCTGAGCTGAAGTTTAGACAGTACTAGCTATCACATACTCCCCAAATATCTTTTTAAAACTTCATTAATATGTCTAAATTCTTTGGTCTAGTTATTCAAGCAGTTGTATTTATGAATTATGCTTTGCGACAGAAAAAGTTAGAAGAGAAGAGGCTGCATAGAAAACACAACTGACTGCCCAGTTTCTGCATCCCTAGGAGGAACCCCTTTCGGAGCACAGGAAAGTAACCAACGGACAACAGGACAGGAGACTTTGTTCTTGCTTGAGCTCAAAGTATTATGATTTGAGGACAGACGGAAATGTAACCCTTTTATCAGCCCCAGACTATGAGGCCCAGAATCACTTGGGCAATGTGAACTAAGTAAACATATACTCAAATCCTTCTCAGAGCCTGGGATAAAACTGCCTTGCTTTTTCAAAAAGAATACTTATAATATGAAATAATCATTTATGTTGATCTTTCACTTTAAGATGGAAGTTTGTTCAGCTTAGCAACTCCATCAAGAGAAAAATATTCATATGCAGGAGATTATAGGAAAGCAGGAAGCTTCAGTCTCTTGGCAGAGGAAAAGGGAAATAGCCAGCCATGAGCAAGAAGTCAAAAATCCTTAATCGAGTAGTAAAATCTAGTCTGAAAGCAATGGGGAAATCCACAATCAACCACCCAACCATGTCTTTGTGACGGGTGGTGACACCAAAGCAGGAACTGGACTTGAATGGAAGAAAAGTTTTAAAGTGATTTCTCCTGACTCGGGTAGAGTTACACTGTCAAGCATTCTACGGGGCCATTTTAAGACCTTTTATTGTTTCGTTCTGGTTCAATACAATCTCAGTCCAAATGGGAAATCAGCTGGGGCTGGAAGTCTTTGATTATAGGGATATGAGAGATGTAATGAAATTTTATCCAGAAGAAAAATCCACAAACTGAAATTAATTCTAGGAACATACTCTGCATTGAAGGATGCGCTGCCACCCAGTGTTCCCTGCCTTTGTCTTCCTGTCATGCTTCAACGTAGACAAGCTGCCTAAAAACAGCCTGATGTCTTTCTGAGTGAACTGAGATTCTGCATCCATTTCTTACAGATCAGCTGTGAGGAGGGCAAAACTGACTGTCAGAAACCCACTGATAACAGAGAAATTCTTCTGAGCCCTTTCGAGCAGTGTTGTCAATGGAGATGTGCATACAGACAGTCTAAGATGTGTAGGTAAAATGCAGATTCTGATTCAGAATATCTGAGGCGGAGCCTGAGGTCTTCTATTTCCAAGTGATGCCAATGCCATTGGCCTGCTTCACACTTCAGCAAGTTGACATTTCCTATAACACCCCATAAATCTCACTGCCTTTTCCACCCAGAACTGCAGGAGAAGACTACCAGACACAGGGCAGTGGTTTTCCTGAGGTTGGTCATGGGTTTAATTTTAGGCTGCCTGCCCATCATCAATGAGCTGTATAGATAATTACCAATTTAGAGTAAACAGAGATTGGTGTTGATTTTTGTAATCCCCGCTATCATCAGTTTGAGAAACACCATGTTGTAAAAGACAAAATTTACTCAGGACTCTACAATTATTACTAGGACAAAGCCTGGTGTCTGAAAAGTATTGTCAATATGTCCAACGCTCTTATCAACAATAGCAAGAGCAACAACAATAATGATAAAGTTTGGTGTGTTCTAGCCCTTGAGGCATTGGGCAACATACACAAATTTAAAGAGAAAACATCCTTTCTTCTGGAATGAAAATCAGAAGACTAAGCATTTACATACGACACATTAATATGGACAAAGGTGGATCGGGAAACCACCATCTTTCCCCCCCATGCTGTGTATTGCAGAAACCAAGAGAAAGGAAGTACATAGTGGTGAGCACATGACAGAAGTTCCTGCTTTCACTGGCCTTGAGGAATGTTCAGATCTTGAATCATAAGGAAAATGTCAGCACCACTAAGGAGGTTTGAGCCAGTGTTATTTGTAAAGTTAAAATATGAGAATCAAAATATGAACCTGGGAGACTTGTTTCTTTTTCTCCATAAAAGCACCAGATAAGAAGTTAGGTTAAGACTAAACTGGAATGAAAATCATGTTAAAGAATGAAAAAAAATACTCTTTTTTATTTTGATTTAAAAAATGGGATTTTTCTATATTGTTGTTCTCATATCTGAAACACCTTTAAATTGTGGTTAGATTTGGAGTTCATTTGAATCCAGTATTTTCTTGGCCACTCAAGAATGATTCAATTGGTTACTGTTTCTCATTTCTTTGAACTTCTGATCATGCCACAATGCTGTTTTAAAATATATCCATGGATTTTTCCTGCCTAAGAGATGAAGCCCAAAGTCTTCACATTAAAGGCTTTCATATCACGGGGCTGCTTTCTTTTCAGTCTCGTATCTTTATGACCCAGAAGCACCAGATTGCCCATTAGTTGCTAAGCACACCCTTTACCTTCTACCTACTGTCCATTTAGTTACCCTCAATACTACCTTCTTCATGAGCTTTCCAAAGAGCATAGCCCCAGGAAAAGTGAATCACCTTCTTCTGCTCCCAAATCCTCTGCTACCAGAATCCTTTGCTCCCATTACTGGCCCAGCATGGCTCCCACTGCCCCTCATAAGCTGTGTACGTGACTTGCTGTGTAGACCGTGAGAAGCATAAGAACAGGAACTGTGCCCATTCTTTTTTATACCTCTGAGAGCTAACATAGAGCCTAGCACATGGCAGATATTCCAAAAATCTTAGTAGAAAAATTTTGTTTAAATGAGTGAATTCTCAATTGCATCTAGAAATTAAGGACTGAGCAGCCCTCTAAATGGTGGATGCTTTTTTTGGTCTGTTTTATATGTGTAAGCTTATTTAACTGGTCACAAATGAAGAGTTTTATAAATTTTTTAAAACTAAGTCTTTCCAGCTTAGGCTGACTGATTAAGCATATGTTTTTAATATCCTACCCTTCCAAATATCCATACACCACCATTCTCTCACAGAGAAAAATTAGCAAAAAAAAAAAAAGTCTGCATCAGCTTTATAAAAGGGTAAGGGCCTTATCTGCATGAGAGCAACTGTGAAGGATTTCTACTAAACATAACACAGATATAAGGGGGGTAAATGGAAGCCACCCACAGTTTCGGAGACATGCAATGCCGCTGCCACCTGAGCAGAAACTGGAAAAGCACCCGAAATGAGCACCAAAGGCTCCCTGGTGCTAGGCCTCCGTGGATGACTCTATAAAGAGCGTTAAAATATTGCTGGAAGAAATGAGAAAGTGGACACCAGTTGATAAAGTTGACACAATCTTTAACTAGTGATTCAAATAAAGAAACTGTACATGTAAAACAAGAATCATGAGACAGTCAGGGAAATTTGAATGTGGACTGGATATTTAATAATTTCAAGTAATTACTGTTAGAGAGATTTTGGTTATGATTTTTAGAACGCGTTTTCATTTTTCAGAGGCACATGCTGAAATACAGTTCTCCTCATCATTCCATCTTCGTAGATTTGACTACTGGCTGCGCCCAGCGCTCGCAGTGTCTCACTGGCACTCAAGGGCGGGAGCAGAGCGGTGAGAGATTGGAGCCACCCGACACCCACGGTCCCCCCTGAGGTCCACACAGTGATGTTCTGTCTTCTTGTGTGACCTCTTATAATGTAAACAAGTGTCCTCGTCAGTGTTTAGCATCATGTTTTCTGCATTCTTGTGCGCTTTGCTGGTGACGTTCTTGTTTAAAATGGCCCTCCAGCGTAGGGCTGAAGGACTGTCTGGTGTCCCTAAGCACAGGAATGCTGCCATGTGCCTTATGGAAGAGTAAGTGTATTAGATAAGGTTCATTCGGATATGAATTATAATGCTTTTGACCATGAGCTCAATGTTTATAAATCAATTTACGATAAATAAGGTGTCGTTAAACAGACACATACATAAAACAAAGCTCTGTGTTAATTGGTTGACAAAAATGTTGTGGCCAGAGGCTCCCAGAAACTTAACTCTATTTTCCCAAGGGCAATGATTCAGTGATCAAGAGACTTTAAGAACATAGCCACCATGAATCATAAGAATCAGTCATAAACACGGATGAAATAAGACGAGTTTGAAATTTGCTTAAAAATAATTTGGAGGACTGAAAGTGAGAATATAAATGAAATAGATTGGCCATAAATAAATTGTTGAAGGTGTGTAAAAGGTATATGAGTGTTCATTATGCTATTCTCTCAAGTCTGTATATATTTGAAATGCCCCGTAACAAAAAGGTTTTATTTTTAAAAGAGGGAGATAGACTAGCATAGCAGAAACACAAGTTTGGCTTTTCTTCAGACACTACAAAAATCATTTAGTGCATTATATAAAGGGATATAATTATTTAGAAGTAGAATAAATTAAATTTCACATTAAGTATAAACGATCAAGTGTCATGTAAAGTTAAGTATATACAAATCTGCAAAGATAGGGAAAGATTGTGGACTTTATAAATTGTAAGGTAATATAGAAACTTACATGTTGTTTTTAGAAAGTAAAAAGAGAGGCAAGAGACATCTAAATAGAAGACTATGTTCTGCCATTTAACTCTAATAAAGTTCAGTTTCTAACCTTCCCTCTTAGTTATCCCATTAATAAACCCATTTCAAGTCCCTGGGGTGGCTGTGCCCCCACCTGCCCCCACTCGGTCTCTGAGAGTTTATTACCAGACAAATGCAAGGACTAACACCCTATGTTATCCATACCTCTTTCCACTACAACGCCTCCTCACCTTGCTCTCAAGCCTTCTGACACTAATTCAACAGTTACTTTTGCCAAGCTAAAACCTCTGCATCACTCTGTTCTCCCTCACTGCCTACAGCTATGTTCTGAGGGGGAGTTCCAGAGAGATTTGCCAGGACGTCCAAGGGCAAGGTGAGCTGAAGGACCCAGAACTGCCACAGCAGCATAGAGCAGCACCACTTCTTGGATTTTGGTTTTGTAAAAGATTTTGCAAGGAGGAAAAAAAATTTGAAGAAGGTAAGCTTCTGAGACTCATTTTATAATGGGTGAACGTGAGGGCTTGATGCATACATGTCACAGCTGTTCCTGATGGGCCCGCTCACTCAGGTGAAAGGCACACATTTCATTAGGTTTTCTTCAGAAACCAGGCTCTTCTGCAGCCAAAATCAACATAGAGTAATGTTCAGCACTGGCCAGATTTTTTTCATAGAGCTCTGTGTTGTTTGAGGGTCTTTAGCTTGAGAAAGATTTGGAGAACCCTAAGAGATTTTTGAGTCATCATCCTCATTACTCTTTCTTGAGAGCCTTGGGTATGCCAGTCACACATGAATTACTTTGCATTATTATCTTATTAAACCCTCTCGATAAACTTGCAAACCAGGTGGAAACATCCTCATGTGTTAGCCCGATTTCACAGGCAGGTGGCAGAGCTCTAATTAGCTTAAGCCACATTTGCCAGGTGCGGAAATGCAGGGTGGATCCCATCTCCAGAAAGAGAAAAACCCAAGGCTCCAAAGCCCACAGAACATCGATTGCCTTCTCTCCTCTTGGCTTCTATCTTCACTTTCGCCTGCACCCTCTGGAGATGGTCACTTTGCATGCTTTCCATGAAAGCAGGGACCTTGCTTTTTTTATTGCAACATTCCCAGCAGTAAAAGCAATGCTTTGCACATGGAAGGCACTAAAAATATATCTGTTGAATGAATGGATGGCATACAATCATTAAGTCCCATGACTGCTCATGGCAAAGACACCGTGGGGTTTCCTGGTGTGCAGGGCTTCACTGTGAGCACCAAGCAGGCCCCTCTCCACAGCCTCCCTCCAGCCGGCTTCAGAATGGCCTCCATTATCACACTGTCACAGCTTCTTTCTCGCTTGCAGCTATCACTCCAAAGGTTGTTTATTTGTGTGTGTGTGTGTGTTTGTTTGTTTTTGATGTGGTATGTGTGAATCTAGAGGTAAAAGAAGAGAACATGACCTTTCTGTGAACTGCACGGGCGGGTGCGCACATAGAACTGTCCTGACTTCCGGTGACCACAGAGGCCCTTCCCCTTAGTTAGCGGCAGTCCCCTCGGTTGCAGCCCACCGAGGAATCTCACCACACATCTGTAATTTTCACTTGAAATAGAAGCATCCTTTCATGGGCTGGGTCCTGAAGAAAGTCAAGTACTTAACCTTGGACCGCCCAGATAACATGAAAGACTGGAACAAAAAAATTCAAGGCACCTTCTGGTTTATTGTAAACTTCCTATTACCTATTGCTCATCTTCGTGGACTCCGGGCACTGCTGGGGGCCACATCCAGGGTTCCTCTGTGTTGGTCTCAGGAAGGCCTTCCAATACCAGTCTTAAGAAAGTATAAGATCCCAGTAGGCTTTCTAGAGAAGAAAACAAACAATAAATAATGCCTAATATTTACATTGTATAGTGTAGAATTTATTAAAATATGTAACGTCAGAGAGCAAAAAGGGGTAGGAATAGAGCAATGTTGTCCAGTACATGTTTTTAATTTCTAATAGTCACATTTTAAATGTAAAAAGAAGGTGGTGGCCCTGGCTGGTGTGGCTCAGTTGGTTGGGTGTCGTCCTGCAAACTAAAAGTTTGTGGGTTTGATTCCTGGTCAGGGAATCCCCATGCCTGGGTTGTGGGTTTGGTCCCCAGTTGGGGTACATGTAAAAGGCAACCAATCAATGTTTCTCTCTCTCATCGATGTTTCTCTCCCTCTCTTTCTCCCTCTCTTTCCCTCTCTCTAAAATCAATAAAAGAAAAATCTTTTTAAAAAGGAAGTGGTGAAATTAATTTTAATAATACATTTGATAAAACCAAATATATACAAAAATAGCCAATGTGTAATGAATATAAACACTGAGATATTTTACACTGTTTTTCATACTAAATCTTCACAATCCACTTAAAAAAATTTGAAGCCCAAGTGTGTTTTACATTTTCAGCATATTTCATGTTAGAGTAACACTAAATTTTCAGCAAAGTGAAATGTAGTCCCATCAAACAATAAAGTTGTTCAACAGGAAAGTTTTTCATATGCCTTTAGCCTTTAAATTTAAATTAAAGACAATTGAAAATTCAGCGGCAGCTGTCACGTGTATCGAGTGCTCTGTGGCCACACGAGACTAGTGGTCAGCACACCAAATGGCAGAGTATGGGGAGCTCCAGGGCCGAGGGGGACGCTGTCATGATGAAGAAGTCGGGACGTCTTGTGTGACGATGACACGCTAAGCAGACCCCTGAATGGAATGAGAGAGGGCATCTGCTGAGAGGCGAGGAGGCAGCATTCCAGGAAAAGAGAATAAAATCTGCCAAGGTCCTAGGAATGGGATGATGAACATCCAACCACAAGGAACCTTGAATGTCACGACCTTGGGAGGCCACGAACTTGGGAGGCCAACGACTGGTTCTAAGGGCGCCATCGTGGGGCAGTATCCTTTTGGTGTTTGGGACACAGAGTTCCTGAAACACGCCTTGCTTCCCCTTCCTGCGGTTCACTACAGCGAAGCACGAGACTCATCTCTGTTTGAGAAATAAGTAAGAAGTTAAGGGCTCTGGGTCTGGTCTCAGAACAGAGCCAGTTGCCTCCCGATGGCTTTGTGGTGTGCTCCACTAGCGAGACGTTAAATGGACACAGTTTCTGGATGACACCTGGCAGGGAGGTGCTGCTTGCTCTCACCCCCAACTCCTGCCCTTGAGAAGGTTTCTCGGTGGCCAGCCATCTGCATTTAGCTAATCTCAATGGTATTTATCTCTTGGCAGGTTTCTAGACAGCTGACACCTTTGACAGTGATACCAGAAGTAGGTTCCCTAACAGCACTGTCCAGAGTCCACTCAGAGAATCTGAGCAAATGGATGAAAGCCTTTCTTATCTTTGCTCTTTCTTAGGCAAGTCAGACAGAGGTGTGTAAGCTGCTGAGTAATCTCAACCAGGGACAAAAAGTCTAGAGGAACCAAACGACCAGGAGCCGAAAGGCCTCTCAAGTGAGCCCTGAGCTCCGGGGCGAGGAGTACACAGAGCATGGGTGACAAGTTGGGGCACACATGCTATCGACTTCATGTACCTGGAAGGCCTCCGATACCCCAAAATACCTAAGAGTGTGTCCAGTGTTGCTGCAATGAAGGAGGAAGATTCAAGGATGGAACATAACAAAAATAGATTTTGTTAGGGTGTTTGGTTGAAAGCTTTTTTATCTTTTATCAAACTTATCTTTGAATATTTATATTAATTAAAAGTCATGAAATAATAAAAAGAGGCTTAGCATCACTAATCATCAGGAAAATGCAAATCAGAACTGGAATAAGATATCACCTCCCATCTGTTAGAATGGCTATCTTCAAAAAGACAAAAAATAACAGGTACTGGCCAGGATGAGGAGAAAAGGAACTCTGGTGCACTGTTGGTGGGAGTGCAGCCACTATGGAAATGAGTGTGGAAGTTCCTAAAAAAAAATAAAAATAGTACTACCGTAGCAATTCCACTTCTGGTTATTATCTGAAGAAGATAAAATCACCATCTTAAAGAGATATCTACACCTCCAAGTTTATTGCAGCTTTAGTTATAACAGCTAAGACATGGAAATAACTGGTGTCCATTGATGGATGAATGGATAAAGAAAATGTGCCCTGGATGGTGTGGCTCAGTGGATTGAGTGCTGGCCTGCAAACCAAAGGGTTGCCAATTTGACTCCCAGTCAGGGCACATGCCTGGGTTGCAGGCCAGGTCCCTAGTTGGGGGTGCATGAGAGGTAGTCACACATTGATGTTTCTCTCCCTCTCCTTCTCCCTCCCTTCCCCTCTCTCTAGAAATGAAAAATAAAGAGAAAGAAAGAAAATGTGATACACACACAGAGGGGTAGGCAAAAGTAGGTTTACAGTTGTGAGTACATGAGAGTTTATTCTTGTATTATAATTCATTAATTGTTGTATTATTTTTCATACAAACAGCTGTATCAGATTAATACATTATACACTTTAATACAATGTTATATGTCGATTTATATCTCAATGAAGTTTGGGGGAAAGTTGTAAAACAAAAAAGCTTGTAATTTTCTAAATTTAACATTAGTACTGCTCCACCTTTCGGCCCTCATTAGCCTTGATGAGGATCCATCCAGAGACGGTCTGTGCAGGCCTGGCCCCAACCTACCCTTTAATTAAAGCCCCGTGAAGGTCAGCACATGCCTGTCTTGTTCACCAGCTGTCCCCAAGCCTCAAAAATGTTTGTTGAATATTGAAGGGTCAGTGTCATGTAAGAAGTCTTTGCCCAACTACTGGACAGGAGAAGAAATGCAGAAAACAGAACCTCAGAGGGAAGGAAAGGGCTTTAGAAAATGAGACCCTGGAGGCATTTCTGGAGTCACCTGAGGAAGGAGGTTGCCGGCAGTGTAGAAAGCTACTCTGCAGTACCTCCAGGGTCCAGTACAAGGGACAGGGGTGTAATAGCACCTGCCTTTGTAGGTTGCAGACGCTTTAACCAGCAGATGAGTCCACCCTGAGGTCTGAGAAGTTAGACAAACCAAGCACCGGACTCAGCCTCGTGTCCTCCTTGACCATTTGGCACTAAAGGGGAGCACTGGACATTCTGTCCTGGGACAGGCAGCTGCGGGCAGGGAAGGAGCTCACAGCCACGCCTCCTCTCTGCCCTGAGGGGACAACTGCAAAGGTGGGAAGCAAATGGTTTCCCTTGACCCTCCAATCCAATAGCATGTTTCTCTCCTCTGACCTCCCAGCATAACATCCGAGTGCTGTCAGGTAAGAGGGAGAGCAGACTGCCTGTGCCCCTCTGGGAGGAAGATTTCCCCTCCATCTTAGGAAGAACCTGCTAACCTCCATAGATCTGCATGTCACAGGCAGCCTCCTGAAGTGGGGTCCACGACCAAGCCTGAGGGACCCCCGTCAGAAGCCTCATAGAGTGAAAATCTCCATCTGGGGAGAGTTTCAACTCAATGTTCTACCTCTCTGATGAGGACACACCTTTGTGGCGGAGCCAGCATCTCTGGCCGGAGCCAACAGGCCTGGGCACAGGGCACTCATGGCCCACTTGAATCACTGAACTGAGTCCAGACCCCAGGGCCCAGTGGTCCCCGGCAAGTAGGGTATTCATGTAACTTACCATGCAAATTAGGGCACTTTTACACGTGAAAGGGAACCATAATGATAATGGGCACAACAGGGATGATAGGCAGCTATGCTCCCTAACTGGAGTGCACCATTAGTAAAAATGGTCAGCCTTATAGAGGAATCTATGATTCTAAACAATAACATTTATTAATGGACTTGATATCTGCCTGGTGCTGTTAAAGGGTGTTCGATGACTCTAGCAAGATATGTAGCAATGTGCTGTCATACAGACACCGTTGGCTGGAATGCCGGTGCACACAGAACATTTGATGGGGGCTGTGGTTAAGGGAGCTTCAGGGTGGAAGAGAGAGGTGAAGCACCAAGAAAGCAAGAGTGGGAGGAGGCGTGTTTCAAAACGGCATTTCCATGGAGTTTTAAACACCCTTAAAAATAAGACTAAGAAATTCTCAACTGCCATAGCAAATTCTGTAATTTTCTTTTATATGGAGTGATTTGGGGAAAGTCTGGAGTAGATGTATGGATCCCCTGCCCCCACAGCACCATCACCAAGCCACACCTCCACGCTGGCACAGCCAAGATTGACAGACTTCTGGACCTCAAGTCCTTGTCTATGAAGCCAAGCAGACAGGCCTCTGCCGCTGGGTCTCCATCCAGCTCAGGTCTCTGCGACTTCGCTCTCCTCCTGACCTACAGCAAACCCGCTGGCATCACGCCAGGCCCTTGCAGCCTACCAGAGTGATTCATTTAGTAATATTCGTAATCTTTGAAAGATGAGGTTGCTCCATAAAAAGGAGTTAGAAAATAACTATGACTTTAGTAATGTGTTAGCACGCATACCTAGGAGTCTGTCCTGTCCAAACAATTTTATGATCGCCTGCCTTTTTACTTTCTTCCACTGGCTTCCTATACCCCCCTTCTGGGGCTCCTAAAGTCAGACTCACCCTGGAATAGTTTGCAAGTTCCGTCCTTTCTGATTGGGCCCATCTGAATGGAGCCGTCACTACTGTCTTCACAAATGGCATTTCCATTAACATTTCTATTTCTGTCCATTTGGGGCACCTAAAGATTTCCCACCAAGATTTACATCAACTATTTTAAGAAAGTGCTTTTAAAAAGTCAATGCATTGGCTAAGTTTAAATCTGACTTTCTCAAGGGATGTTTAAAAGAAATACACAAAGTTTTTTTTTTAAGAACCTTGTAAGTTCAAAATAACATTCCAAAAGGAGTCACTAGAAAAACATTCAGGGTAAGAGAAAAAAATCTTTTTTTCTTTTTGCATTTGTGGCAGACAGACCTAGCTTCATCCTAATGTTCTATGTTTGCTTTTTGACACAGAAAAGTCAAATAGCCATAAAAGTCCTATAATAATTGAAAGAAAAATGGGTTGTGCTTCTTACATCTAGAATACTTACAACAGAGGGAGGAGTCAGTCTTGTCTAGACCCATTCAATAGGCCAGGAGATTTTGACAAATAGCAGAATGAAGGCAGAGCTTTGGAGATTTTCTTAGATCTTACAGGAGCAGTGTTAGGGCCATTATTTGTTTTCTTATCCTCACCCAAGGACATCTTTCATTGCTTTTTTAGAGAGAAGAAGGGAGAGAGAGAAACATCGATGTAAGAAAGAAGCACTGGTCAGTTGCCTCCCCTCACATAGGTGCCCGGACCAGGGATAGAACCCACAACCTAGGTGTGTGCACTGATTGGGAATCGAACCCACTACCCTTCAGTTATGGGATGATGCTCCAACCAACTGAGGCACACCAGACAGAGCAGAGCCATTCTTAAACTAGGCACACTGGCAATCTCCATCAGGCTGATGGCCTGCCGTCTTCTGATGCCAAGCCTGATGGGGTGACTGATATGCTTGGACAGATGCCAATCAGGAAGATAAGCTGTGGGTGACTGAGTCGCTGCTATGGTTGTTGCCGTAGGCATAGAGACAGATCTCTGCGGGCAGAGCAAGGTGAGTGGTGCATCAGGAAGAATTAGGTTTTGCTGCTAAGACTAAAAACTCTCATAATAGTGGCCTAGTCTTAAAGAGTCCAGGGGGAGACTCAGGGCTGGTATGATGGGACCACAGTGTCATCAGGGACCTTGGCTCTTTACTCTCTCCTCTGCTACCCTGAGCACATGACTTTTACTCTGCATGTTACCTCATGATCCTAGACACCTGCCAGGCTACTTACTGTTCATCAGGATGGCCTTCCAAGTAGATGGAGAGGGGAATGAGAGAAAGTGTGGTGCCCTCTCTGTTAGATGTCCCAGGGGTCTCGTGCAACTCGCCATTGTACCTCATTGGTCATAGTTTGGTCACCTGGTAATGGTGGATGCAATGGTGGATGGGAGTTGCTAGTTCAGAAGCGTCCCCAGCAATCTCTTTCACAGAGACTGCAGTGAGCCTTTCATATCTTCCAGAGGCACCCACTTGTCTAAAATTAGCATTTTAGACTGCAAAAGACTCTATGTTTGCTCACTGTGGGACATTAAAAAATAATCTGGAAGGTTGAAAAGCATTTTCCTAAAACTATAATAAATAGTGAGTGTTTAATCCTTAAAATGGTAGGCAAGAGTATCTCTTGTGCTTTCCCTGGAAATGAATAAGGAAAGAAGGCCCATGTTATAGTCTACTAACTGTGATGTCCTAAATTCACGTCTGAAGCAAAATGAGAAAACCATGGGCTTCTAGAGAACCTTCGGCCCGCACTTGCAGCGCTCACACTGGAAATCCGCAGTTGCCATAATCCTACTCAGAATGGCGGCAGTGGTGCCAGTCTGGCTGGCAGGGGTAGATGCTAAGGGGGAAGTGACGGTGGTAAAACTTATTTTCAAGGTACATTTCCATAACAACATGATGTCCAGGATTTGTTCAAAATCTGGCTAGTTCAAGTTTAGTAACCCCTACTCCCATGATGAGGAAATGTTGTGACACGAGGCAGTCCAGCATTGAAACATTTTTAATCTTCCTGCACAACCAGTGTTTGCAGAGCCGGTGCCACCCACAGGTTTGGGCTGTATTCGCGCAGCATTCCACACGGGGGTGCTGCCCAGGGGGTCTGAGGTCTTGACTGCAAGGGCTCAGTGGGACTTTCAGCTTAAGTATTCCTTTCCATTTTAACAGACAATACTTAGAGGGGTTCTTTTCACACCAAAATATATCCTGATGAAAATAAAGGAGCTATTTGAGAATAACTGGGTCTGTTATTCATATGCTATGGGAGAAAATACATGCTGGTCTCAAAATTGTTGACTAAAACCATCACGACAGATTCTGATGATCAGGCACTGGCGGGGTTTTATAAATCATTTCTCCAGCTTTATTGAGGTATCATGGATGAATAAAATTGGAAGATACATAAAGTGTACAGTGTAATAATTTGATATCTGTATAGATTGTGAAAGGGTTTCCCCCATTGGGTTAATTAACACATTGAACATCTCACATACACCTTTTCTTTGTTTTTTGTTTTTTGTTTTGGGGGGGGGGCGGTGGTGAAAACATTTAAGTTCTACACTCTTAGCAGGATTCAGTCACACGGCACAGTGCTATCAGCTGCTGTCGCCATACTGTGCATTAGATCCTCAGACCTTATTCATCTGATAACCGCAAGTTTTACCCTTTTCCAAACTCTCCTTATTTGCCCCACTCCTAGGTCCTGGCAGCCACCTCTCCACTCCCCGCTTGAATTTGACACCTTTTTTAGAGTCCACATATTTCACAATCTCTTCAGTAGGTAGGTTGATGTGATTAACAGGGGAGACCATCTTGGTCTTTTCTCATTCCTAAGACACAACCTGATGCACACAAATAGGTTCAGGGACCTGCTGAAATTTCACATCCAGTGGTGTAGCTGCCGTGGGAGCAGGATGCTCATCAGATTCTCAGATAGGTCTGTGGTCCTGCAAACCGCAGCCCTGTGTTTCATACTTCAGCAGTGCAGATCTCTCAAAGGCCAGACCTGCGAGGTTGCCTCTTCCCTCCACACCTGCCACAGAGCAGCGCCAAGAGGCATTCCAGGTGGAGAGAGCAGTGCTGTGACCTGGTAAGCTCCCGCTGAGTCTCAATATTCCAGCACAAAGTCTGTCTTCTCTGCAAAACCTTCTGACTACTTTACGCAGATGCAGGCTGCCTTCCCCCAGGTTGCACTGCTGGCACCTTATTTCATCATATCATGATGTAACTGTGTGCACGATTGTTCTCTGCTTGTCTGTGAAGTCTGAGAGGCTCAGACCGCATGTCCGCATCTCCTAGTACTGCTGTTAGCACATTCCAGACAAATGGACAGACTCTTCTTTCTTTCCCATCCACTTCTGTCCCCTCTAAGATTACTCATTTCTTTAACTTAGAGCTCATATTAATTGCAATGGCCGAAACTGCTGAATGTTAGGCTTTAAAATAAATAATCCTGATTAATTGAACTCTAGTCGATCTACTTCAGTTTTCTCTGACAAGTTCTAGAGCTGCAACTATATTCTGTTAGTGGGCCTCACATGGCTTGTGAGTAATAAATAGTGTCTTCTCTTTGATGGGGGTTATTTCGTGCTTCGGCCTTATTGCAGAAAGAAAGCTTCCGGTCTCAGGCCTCTCTGAACCTGGCCCTGCTTCTCACAAGCTGTTTTGCTCCCGCTCCTTCACTTGGCCCTCTGTCAATTGCAGATCCCCATGCTCAACAGTAACTAGATTTAAAAAATTGTTTGGTCTCCTTGGGATTTTACTAATTTTGACTTCACAATGCTGACTTGCATGTTTTAAATTTGTGTGTCTCTAAGCGTACTCCCAAGAGCTGATAACCCTCCTCTGCCATGTTGACAGGTCATCAAAGAGGGAAGAACGGGGAGAGGAAAGAGTTACTGTCCCACGAGCCGTGGGGTTGCCTGCCTAGAGCAGCATTTTGGAGGAGGCTCATTATTTGTGGAAGTGGTGTGTTCCACAGGCAAAAATAACTTTTTTAAAAAAAGAACATCTCTGTACTCTCTTGAAGTCATCTCAAAATGAATTCAAGATTTCTCATGAAACAGAGAAATCTTTATTATGGCCCAAAGCGGTCCTTATGTACTTGGCCATGGCACATTAAGTCTAATCTAGGCAACCTGAGGGTCCAGAAAAAACTGGTACAGGCTTAATGATGAGGTAATGAGAATGCAGGTCAAGAAGGGAAACGCGTTTTCTATTGGAGCCACGCCGCCACGGGAAATTCTCCCTAAGGACCATAAACGACCAAAAAGAAACAATTGGAAGAGAAGATTATGAGACCTTTCCCTTACCTGGTTTTAAACAAAGCACAAAGTACACCACATTTTAAATAATAAACTGAAACATATTTGTCAGCCTCCCACGAGAATCAGCTAAGGGAAAGAGAAAGAGAGGAAGTGGAAGGAAGAAAAGGGAGGGTGAAGAGAAAAGAGCAGAGGAAAAGGGAGAGAGAACAGAAGTCTGGGAAAAATAAGCAGCCCTTACTTTGTGCTGGACATTGTTCTAAGGGATTTAAATATGTGGATTGCTTTTAATCATTATAACAATGCACAAGGCCCATGTTGTTACCCTCTCTGAAGAAGGGGAGCACAAAGGGGTTAAGTAACTTGCCCAAAGTCAACACAGCCTATGGGTAGAGAAAATGGAATTGGAACCCAAGCAGCCAGACTCCAGGGCTGACGATGGGATAATGTGACTGTCAGCAGGTGTGAATGAGGGATTGGGAAAGCTGAACTATCCTGACCTCATGCTATAGATTGACTATTTATATCCACTCAGAATTCATTGTTAAAACATATGAATATAAACATATAAAACCCCCAGTGTGATGGTATTAGAAATTGGGGCCTTGGGGGAGGTGATGAGGTCATGAAGGTGGAGCCCTTATATAAGACACCCAATACCCCACCCCACCATGTGATATAACAGCCAGAAGACAGGACCTATGAACCAGGAAGTGGGCCTTCACCAAATATCAAATCTGCTAGTGCCTTGTTCTTGGACTTCCCAGCCTCCAAAACTGCGAGAAATAGATTTTGTTGTTTGTAAGCTGCACAGTCTGTGGTATTCTGTTACAGCAGCCCCAAGCGAGCTAAGACACCAAGGACTGCCTATCACAAATCCCATTCAGAGTTCAGCCTCCTGCAGCCCTGCTCTGTACTTTCCACCTCTCTGCTTACACTCAAGGGCTCTTCATAAAACATTCCTGAATGCCCAGCTCAGCCAATCACCCTTCACCCAGGTACAACCCCTGCCTAAGCCTTCTAACCCATGTGACCCCATATCCTGTCCCCATGGGACCTGACACCCCTAAGGAGGCAAGTTCCACAACCCAGCCAAGGGGTTCTCCATTCCCCTGATCATACCCACTGCCGAGAGTTCATTTCTGTTTCCGATCAGTTCATCTCTACGGTTTGGTTCTGATGGAGTACCAGGCAGGACATAGCAAGGAGAAAATGTCTGAACTTCGATTGCAGTGCCAGGGGTTCAACAGAACCTACTCTGAGAGATCATGGATGGAGACAGTTGAGCAAAACTATCAGCAGGGATGTGCATGGTGCCGTTGGAGGTGGATGCTGAATGGAATCAGACACTTCTGATCCCGTTGCTATTGGAAACTAGAAGTTTCAGCTAAGCCAGTAAACTCTGTGGAGTAGATAGTCTATCCTTATGGCGGTGACCTTTGCCCATGGAAACAGCAAAACAAAATATTTTCTTGAATAGATGCATTAGTATTTCCAACCCTGAACATCTAACTTGATAAAATCACACTGTAATGATACATTTTACTTTGTGGACAACACAGCTTTAAATAAAGTTTCCTTCCCTAAGAGTTCCAGTTCAGAGGACACAGTAGGGCCAGCCCTGGATGTGGGGCGAGTTGCACAGAGGAGTGCAGAGGACACAGCAGTGTGGCCTGCAGACCCCCAGCTGCAGAGAGCGCTGGGCTTGGTGGTTCTCAGCTGAATCACATTAGAAGATTTATTCCCATCCAAAGAGATTTATCCAAGGTACATAATCCCCCCAGGGGCAGATCTACCCAATGACGGGTCCCCAGGATGCTGGATAAACAGGCCCAGCCTCCTCGCCTCAAGGCAGGACAACTCCGAAGGACCATCCCAACTTCAGAGCTGCCTAGGGTTCAGGGCCAGAACCAGGGTGAAGAGAACCAGGTTCTTGCCCTGCCCAGGCACAGCATTTAAGGGGGCACCGAAAATCTCAGTAATGACGGCAGAGAAAATGTTGATGCAATATATTTTTTAAATAATGCAAAAATATGAAAGTTTTAAATAAAGACAGACCTCAAGGCTTGAGTAAGGTGAGGAGAGCAAGGTGAGTAGGCAAGTGTAGGGTTGGATTTCATCTATATTTAAATTGTTGACATGTGGTTCATCATGCATCTTTTTAGATTATTTTTTTTAATGTTGCCTTAAATTAGTATATGTCTTGACTACTATGTTTTCTGGAACCCCTAAAATTGTGCCTCAAGGCAAGACTTGCCTCACCTTGGCCCCGGCACGACAGGGGTCCGCTGAGGCTTCTCTCCCAGGCGCAGCATAGTTGAACTCCTCCCCTTCCTCAGTCCTGCCTACTTTTTCAGTCCCTTTTAGGAATCATCCCCAGGCCATTCCCAGTAAGTATTCTCCACAATAACCTAAGAATATCAACCTGTCTCCTGAGGAGCCACCTGGGACAGGCAGACAACCTGGTAATAATATACAGGAGGTTTGCACGGTGGGTCCGCCTGAGGGGGCCCCTCGCTTACTGCCGGTGTGAGCCTGCTGCGGCCTCCATAGCTGTCTCCCTCCAGTGTAAATGGGAACAGCAATGCTCCTCACTCGTTTAACCCTGGTTTCTGTGGGGAGTTAATGAGCTAATCTAGGCAGAAACTTAGTTAAGTGTCTAGCAAATAATAGGTTTGAGGGAGGTGTCCCCTGTCCTTGAGTCCCCGAACGCCTCAAACTGAAATAAGCACCCTGTCCTGTCACGGCAAGACCAGAGGCCACAAGAAAAGGGGTGAGACCCCGTTACATCAGTTTTGCCAAATCAGCCAGAGTTCACTTCCTACAGTGGACTCACACTCTTTATCAGTGGGCGGCTGGTAACCTGACCCACTGCTTCCTGGTGAATTCTGTAATGTGTGAGGTCTTCCTTCTCAGTTGTTTCTAAATGTCTGTGATTAGGGACAATTAGGGACTGCTGTGTCTGCCATTCTCCTTTCAGCTGAGGAGGAAGTCTTGACGCGCCATTATCACTAGGAGACATCGCCTGTCAGCCACAGTCTGGGGAGTCCACAGGCTCACTCAGACCCACACCAATCTCACTGCTTTTATCTGTGTTCCCCGAACGGCTCAGGCTGTTTGCTGCTCACTGACAGAGGACTCTGGCATTTCGTTTTCTCAATGACCAGAACGAGGCTCTTAAGTAGCAAGAACTAAGATAGGTATCATGGAATTTCAAGGAAACCACGAAAACCAAAGAGAATATACAGTCCTCTTCTCCAAAAAGTTTCCAGCATTCCAGTAGGGAAGAGAGAACAAACACACACGTGAAAGACAAGCAAAACCCATAGGCATGGACTTCTGGGGGGATGCACGCATCTCCCACTGCCGCCTGTCAAACCCTGTCAGGGCCCATGTGACAGCTCCTTGGTTAGCTATTCCTCTCTCCTCTACCCCGACTCCAGCCAGAAGTGACCTCTTCTCTCTCTTTCCATAGTGTGAAATGCTACTCTAATTTCTAGATGTTTGGCTTCAGATTTGAATGGCTGCAACCACTCTTCTACATTTTAAAGATTTCTGTCTCTTCCATAATGTTCCATGCAAAATAAACAAGGTGCTTAACAAACCGTTGGAAAGGAGAGGCGGTGCTAGAAAAGGTCAGGAACCACGAGGAAGGAAAGAACAGGTTTCCAGGTGAGGTGGTCTTGGTGAAACAGCTTTCGAAGGAATGAAAAACAAGGTCATCTCGGGTAGGAGTTGCAAACTGGAGCTCCCAGGGCTGCCCTCCACCAACTCACACATTTGCTGGGCTGCCACGGGGTTGGGGGGTTAAGAACAGTATAGGAAATGGAGAAGCCAAAGCACATATGTATGACCCATGGACTTGAACTAAGGGTGGGGAGAGATGCCAGAGGGAGGGGCCATGCAGGGCGCAGGGAGAGAAAGGGGAGAAAAAAAAGGGAAACTGTAATAGCATAATCAATAAAACATACTTTAAAAAATCAGAATGCCTGTGGCTAGCATATGCATTCCCCACTGCATGGCACCTTCCATTGCTTCCAGTCTGCTCACAACACCGCAGTGCATCCCTGGTCCCCGAGGCCACTTCAGTGTGTCAGAGCTCTGCAGATACTTGTTTGTAGCCACTTTCATCTCTGGAGTTAGGTGATCCTGGACAAAGGTAAATGTGTGTGTTTTACCCCATTTCACAACATCCCCCTTAAATGTAGATTAAGACCTTTTCTTTCGGGGCCAAAAACAGATCTGAAAAGATAAGGGACAGAGCAGCCATTAAGTGCCCACTCTATAACAAGGCTTTATTCCATTTAGTTCCTGCAAGCACCTTAAAATTAGGTGCTACTTATCTCCATTTTACACATGAGCAAACTGAGGCTTAGCGAGGTTAAATAACTTTCCCAAAGCTACAGAACTGCGAAGTAGCGAGGCCAGAAATCAGACCCAGGCCTTTGTGTGTCCCACACGCTCCAGCTGCCAGGGAGGAGCAGGTGCCCAGAACCTGCCTTTCCGTGGGCAGAACCGTGGGTGGGAGGGTGAGGCATGTTCAGGACAGCACAGGGGTTTGCCTGTGAGTAATTCCTATTTATCAGCAGTAAGGCCGGCAAGTCATGTGCAGATAATCCAAAAATAGTTTCTAATTTTTCTTGGGATAAATATAAATTTTTGGCAACAGGCAACCCTTTCAAAGTGTGTTTTGATTAGAGTTACACGAAAAGGCGTTTGTATTCTCTGAGGATTTGCCAACTAAAGAGCAAAAGGTAACAGAGGAGTGTGCCAGCCCGACCCCCTCCTGCCACCACAGGACTGCGTTCCGTCCACAGAGCTGTCGGCGAAACCACCCTGGTGGTGGTGGGACACCGGGCTCTGCCAAGTGCCCACCACTCTTAAACATGAAACCCAACTCAACTGTCTTCGTTTCACAAACACATTTTTAGGAAACTGTGATCTGCTTGTGTCTCAGCCAACCAAGGTCGCGAGGCAAGTTAATAGAGAATTGGGGTTCAGACTCTACAGCCCTTAACATCCTCTCTTTTCAATGGTGACTCCCTGCCCTGATCCTAATGCTGGACTGTTGTTCCAGAGTCAAGAATAGCCAGGAATTGAGATAAAAAGATGTTTGCATATGATTCAAAGTATAAACCCGAAAGATGAGGGAAAGAAAACGCTGGGTGAGCAGTGCTCTGCTCCGGGCCCAGGAACTCGGGTTCCATGAATAATCTACTTCCGAAAACTGATGAGGAGCTCAGGGAGGATAGTGAGGCAATTTGAGCAGAGTAGTCAGAGCTGAAGTGTGGAGTCAGGCAGACCCGTGTGATTTGGGGTACTTAACCTTCTTGGCTTTTCCTTAACTGAAAATTTAAATTACTGTGAGAACTCACAGAATCACCTGGCATTTAGAAAAGATTCAATTAATGCAAATGAGTGGTCTTATTGAGGTTGAAAGGATCCTCCTGGGCTAGTCCTGCCAGGTAAATCTGACTTCTGTTGAGTGATTTATTATTCAGTTTAGTGATTTCAGACTTAGTGATTTACTGGTGGGTCTCTTTTCTTCCTTCCAAATGTCTGTAATAGATGAAAGAGAAATTAATACATTTCCACTCAAATAAAAGCAAGATCTATATTCCCTGCTCCTCAGACTCAAACCTATGTCCTTCTGTCCCACAATTAGTTGAAGATGGCAGAATCTGTGGCCCAGTGGGGCAGGGCCGTAGGAGGGGGAGAAGCAAGAAGTGAAGCAACCCTAGACCATCCGCTTCTGGGCACACAGGCTCCAGTAGACCAAGGCTGACCCAAATTGTCTAGTGCACACAGGAGGACCATTCTGGCTAGAAGAGCCAGACCAGTGAGTACCTAAGCTTCCGTCTCTAAGATGAGACCTGAGAAGGCCTGAGAGGTAGTTTACCATTAACAGGGTCCTTAATGATCCCTTACTTAATTAACTCAGCCTACAACAGGAGAATAACGCAGGAATGGCAACTCAGGAATGGTCAGACAGGATTTAGTAATCCCACTTTATAGGTAAGAGAATTGAGACCTGGAAAAGTTAAATGTCTCCTTCAAGTGTACACAGTACATAGCGATAGAGCTGCCATATTAGAAGTTGTTGTAGTGTAAGCGAGGATTGTTTCTATGCCTTGAAACTGCTTGAGGGCAGAAGCTATATATCATTCACCTTTGTGTCTTCAGTGCCTAGGAGACAATAAGGCTTCTTCAGTAAGTAAGTGTTGAAGGAATGAATTTCCTATGTATTGTGCTACTATGCATGTATTTGAAGAAGTCTAGTGTTATGAATCATCATGCCATCTCATCTCAAAGAGCACATAACTTCAGAAAGTCTCTGTGATCAGAAACTAAAGCACGTATAAGGTAGCAAGACAAATATTTATTTAGCCATGTTAAAGAATCTTTTAGTACAAAGGTTTTTTGCAAAATCATAATTCATCAATATTTAAAAATCAACTACTTTCCTACTTTCTACATATAATCAATAGGACTGAATTACCATTCTTTATAAGATATTGAAGTAGTATCACCCAGTGATCTTTTTGGCTAAGTGACACAAGTTTGATATAATTATGTGGGACTAGGATAAGAAGCTGAGACATGTCATTGGAATTAAAGATGCCAATTTTAGCATTTCCTCTGAGAGAAGCTCTCAGCCCACCATTTCATAGTGCCCTAGATAGTCTATTTTGAAAGAAGAAAGTTTCTTTCAGCCAAAAAAGAAAAAATCCTTTGTTTCTCATATTAAAATAACTTTACCTGTCCATTATCTTTGACCCCATCCCCCTGGATGTTTCACTTGCATTTTCATTCCTGTGTGATGTTTCACACTGTCCCATCCATTCCCTTGCCCGGCTTTCTGTAGACAAAAACTCTAGGGCCAAGTGTAGAAAGTTGAGGGGGAAGGAGAGGCCAGCTGTTTTGCACTATAAAGGTGGACTGATCTGACCATTTCTTAGAACTGGTATCTTTACCACCATCAACTGAACATGTGAACTGACAAATAAGAGTAGCTTCATTCCAGAATCCTCTTCTATTCTCTAAGGAAGTAGAAGAGACCCTGATCAACATTCTAGCAGGACAGAGGCAAATGTGGAATATGAGATGGTGTGGCATGACCCAAGGGAGTGGGTTACTTTGCCAGGGCTGCCATTACAAAGTGCCACATACTGGTGGCTTACACAGCAGGAATTTATTTCTCACTGGTTTGGAGACTAGAAGTCCAAGACTAAAATGTTGACAGGGTGTTTTTTTCTGACAACTCTCTCCTTGGCTTGTAGGTAGCTGTCTTCTCCCTGCATCTTCACATGGTCTTTTCTCTGTACGTCCTTGATATCTCTCTCTGATGAGTCCTAATCTCCTCTCCTCATCATGGCTTCAGTGAGATTGAATTAGGGCCCATTGTAACAGTCTTGCTTTAATTTAATCACCTCTTTAAAGGCTTATCTCCAAAGACAATCTTATTCTGAAGTACTGAGTATAATGGATTCAACATATGAATTTGGGGAGGATATAATTAAGCCTATAAGAGGAGGAATGTATAAAAGCACCAAAATCAATTTTTGTCTTTATCAAAAATTTTCTCAAGGTAAATTTAGACATTTGGAGCAGGAAAATGAATAACTGAATATGTTTACTAAGAACACTTGTATGCTGATAAATATTTAACAACCATCTGTCAGGGAGAGAGGAAGCCATGATTTACAGTGTTTGCCAATTTCTGTGGTGTAAATATTTCCACCATCTATTTCAGGTTATCCCCGCAGTGTCACTGAGCATGGAGTTGGGAAGAGAATCAAACAGTCAAGCCTCACAAGCCAGTGTGAGCCGATGCCTGCACACATGCAAACAATGGGAAAGTATAGGGATATTGTGCTAGTAAGCTTCCATCTTGCCATAGTTGTGTCTAGTCTGAATTCCTCCTTACTCCCTACAAGCCACTGGATTTCTAATCTGGCAAACTAAGGATCTGAAAATCTAAACATTTCCCTTTTCCTTTCACCCAGACCTGAAATATTTTAGTACAAATACACGTAGAACCATCTCAAATCTATGTATTGGACAAATCATTTGTAAGACTGATCCTGGGGGAAAAGCAATAGAAGTGTGAAAATATTCAACGATCTTCAAAAAAGGAATTGATCTGGTAAATCAAAGCAGATATCCTTATTTCAGTAACAGTTATTGAAATAACCCTAGGCAACCTGATTTCTAATATGTATTTTTTAATGTTCTTCAGCAGGATTTTACATTTATGAAGCTGCTCCTGAGAAGAAAGCCATCTGACATATGAAAATACTTATTGGTGATTTTAAAAATGACAGAGATACTTTCAAAAGCACAATAAGTGCAGTACATAGCAAAAGGATTCTGTATGAAAACTGGATAATTTAATTACAGTAAAGTTTAAGAAGTTTCACCATAACTTGGAGTACAAGACATTAATGAAGTATTTAAAAGATGAAAAACATGGGAGGAATGATCCAGAAGGTCTAGTATTTTTATAGAACAAGAATTCCAGAAAGAGAGATCAGAGTAGTCAAAGAATCAATAATAAAAGTATTAAAGTAAAATTATTTCTGAACTAAAAATGTCATGAATACTTTCACTATGTACCACATCCATTAAATGAACTGAGACACATATCAAGACATACCCTGTTTGCATTTTTTTTTTAATTCAAGTATTGGGGGGTTGGGAAATCCCACTAGCATCCAAAGGTTTTTTTAAAAATTACCTGTAAAATAAAAAAAGTCAATTCTACGTCAAACTTTTTCTTTGCAACACTAAAAACCAGAAAACAAATCTACATATTTTAAATAAGAAAATATTGCAATAGAAATGTTCTTCAACATGCAGACTTTAAAACTACACCAGCGCACTTACTCCTGCAATAAAGACTGGAGAAAGTGATTTCACAAAAACCAGTAAACAAAATTGAAATAGATAATGCAAGTAAATAACATTGAAAAAGATAATGCAAGATTGAAGAGGGCAGAGTACAAATAAATGGTGATGAGGAATTAAAACTGTAATATTTTGACTAGAGTTAAGTTTAATACTTTGGTTAAAAGGTTTTTAAATTGAATGTAAATATACAAATAATTCTTGTCAAAAATACTTCATGGTGAAAAAATAAATTCTTTAAGTCTGATTATTAAATCTTCTGGATTTATTATTCTTGGCCATTTCAACAAAAAACTAGAAAGGGGAGAGTACAGAGATTAAATTAGACTCTAGTTTGAAAAAAAGAATCAGAGAAGGTATCCCAGAAGGTATGCCAATTAACCAAGTCCCAGAGAAGGTCAAGGTGAGGAGAAGGAACACTGTCCCTAGCAGAGGGAACATGTAAATGAAAGATCCTGGCGTGAATAGAAAAACATATGTTCAACTTGTTTTAAAAGATATGATGTAATATTAAAAGACTAAAAAACTAAGATACAGAATTTGAAAATCACTATAGAAAAGAAAAACAGAAAGAGAAAATTAAGAACTATGGGGCATAGAAAATCAGAAAACAAACAAGATGAGAGAAATAATACTAACCAAATAATTTATTACAATAAACACGAATGGGCTAAACGTCTCCCATTCAATGACTCTGGAATTGAATCAGATTGAAAATCCAAATTCTGTTTTATATTAGATAAATATCTAAACAATGACATAAAAACTAAAATAAATTGATGTACAAAAAAAATGTAGGGATAGTAATACTAGCATTAAACAAAGAAGAATTCAAGGCAAGAAATGTTCAATGACACTAGTTTATATACCTGTTACTGTTATAAAATGATGAAAATTATAAGATATAATGAGAAAATAATGGAAAAATAATGAAAATAAGTCCTGTTTGCGTATAAACTGAGATGATGCTTAAAAGTACTTAGACAATGCTGTCTGGCACATAGAAAGGGTTAAATAAATGATAGTTATGTAAAACTTACGAGGCATCATTGACCAACACACCAAAATTTTTCTCATATCCCCCCTTTGATCTCCATTCTCATTTCTACAATCCTAGTACAGTCTCTCATTACATTTCTGCTGGACCACAAAGATAAGCCCCTAACCGCTCTCTCTGCCATTGGTTACATACACTTCAATCCACCCTGCCCAGATTAAATGTCTCCGAACACTATTCTTACTATGTTACTTTTGGGCTTAAAATGTATACACAAGATGAGATCCAAACTTCCCAGCTTGTTATTCAAAGCCTCTAAATCTGCCACAAACCTATCTTTATTGACAGCCTTCTGCTTGGCTCCTCCCAACGTGAACTTTTTGTTGCAGGAATATCTATCTACCTTTTCTTTCTTTTTTTTTTTTTTAATTTTTTTTAAAGATTTTATTTATTTATTTTCAGAGAGAGGAGAAGGGAGGGAGAAAGAGCAATGTATGGTTGCCTCTCACATGGCCCTCATTGGGGGCCTGGCCCGCAACCCAGGCATGTGCCCCGACTGGGAATCGAACCAGGACCCTCTGGTTCCCAGCCCGCGCTCACTCCACTGAGCTACACCAGCCGGGCCCTCTACCTTTTCAATAGCCCTGAAATGCGTTTTAATCACTCTGTCTCTGTGTCTTTGTTTACACTTGAAACGTCCTTCCACCTGTTTATTTCCATGTTGACCGTTGGCCTTCTGCTCCCACCGCCAGGCCCCGAAATGTCTTCCTTCTCCTTAAATTCAGCCTCACTTGGTGCAAAAGCAACAATAACGACACCAAACCTTCTTCCGACGTCCAAGGAAGTAGATGCCATATTTTAATACTTAAATAAATTCTCTTTTGTGTCATTATTGATCACATACCTCCAAATTTTTGGTGTTGATTCTAAGATAAAGCATTATTTATGTACTACTAAGAAAAAACTGCCAATTACAGTGTGACATTTCACCGAGTTTTAAGGAGCATTACTTTTTGGGTGATAGTAGAAGGTGGAAAAGTGTGCCTCTTAGGATCAATAAAGTACAGCAGGCGTTTCATACATTCATTCATTTATTGATTCAATAAATGTTTCCCTCTTGCCCACCATCTGCTCAGCACTGTACAGGTACCACCTGGACAGTACCAGCACTGACAAGGCAGTTACATTCTAGTTTACAAGCAGGGACCCCGAAAACCAGAATTACCTTCTGGAGGACAGGCCCTCTTAGGGCCGTCTTCCCCCGCTGGTTGAGTGTTCTGGGAACCCATCTGCATCAGCACATCAGCTGGCATTGTGAAAGGTTGCATTCGCTTCGGTGAATTTTTTTGCAAAGTCTTTTAAGATATTTACCTATTTCCTGATGGGCGATTTACGAGCACACGGGCCCATCCCACACTGAGTGTTCAGCAGTTTTTGACCAAAACGGCATGACCCCTGTGCCCCACTCTCCCTATTCACCCGATCTTACCCCAAGGGATTTTATTTTGTTTCCCTGGATGAAAAAAGTCCTCGAAGGGAAATATTTTGCTGATGTGGAAGAGGTGAAACAAAAAAACAGCAGAAGCAGTAAAAAGCATCAAAATTGATACGTTCCAAAACTGTTCTGAGCAGTGAAAAAAATGTTTGGATAGGTGTATTGAATCAAATGGAAAGTACTTTGAAGATGACTGAAGTTTAAACTCCTAAGAATAAACGCACGGTTTTTTATAAATAAATTCCGGTTTTGGGGGGACCCCCTTCGTATACTCTGCGGCACACATGACTTTTACCTTCCCCACCCTCACCATCCCCCTGCCCACCAAAAGAACGGTAAGGTCTTTAAAGATATAAATTAATGTCTCAGATTTTACCTTGCATATGAGGTAGCGTTTTTCATATTTTACACATGTAGGCACTCTAAATATTCAGTGAGCGTGGGGATAAGTGAAAGGAAGGAGCACATAGTGTGATAAAGTCAGTTCTAAGTTCAGACACGAAAGAATATATGGTCTGTTATAACCAGTTAGATGTCAGCCCCTCGAAGTGAATGCCTTTCACTACCGCACAAACCACAGGGAAGGCATTCACAAGTGTGGGATGGAGCAATCCCGCCATGTGGATGCAACTGAGAGCTGTCCCAAGCGCTCTCCCGGTGAAACAAATGGGCACAGAGGACTCTAATGAATGCATATTCACACTGCTTTATAAAATTACTTTCTTCCCAATTATTTAAAACAATAAATCTATAGATGTTTGTCATTTGCTCATTAAGATTTCTGGTTTTCACTGTTTATCGGGTACCCTAGAATCCATGATGTCTAGAAGTTGGCTGTTTTCCTAAGAACTCCATCCCCTGGGACGTTGCCAGGAGAAGAGAGTCACCAAGCTGGGAGTGAGCACAGTCAGCCAGCCTGTGTTTAGCATCGCAGCACGGCTTTGCCCTTCGCTTCACCGTCATTCCAGAAGCTGAGGGTTCTTGAGACTGCAGGACGTGGCCCTGGAGAACGCCAAGGGCCCACGGTGGCTTTGATGAGCAGGGGCTCCTCACTCTTGGAAGTGTACCCTCTTTGCCTACTTGGAGAGCTGAATGGGGAGGGAAACAGGCTGCCCGAGCTGCTCATTCATTCACTTGATCAGCAAGCCTGTAAAGAGATTTACAGTGTGCCAGGCATGGTGTTAGATGTTGGAGCCCATGAAACATGGGGCACACTCTGAAGTGAATGCAATGCTCTCTTCCATTTGAACCACGTTCTATAGGACTTTTATACTTTTAATTGTTCTATCTTGTTTTCATTTTTATCTTCGCAACCACCCAGTATAATAGCCAGGAGACTTGTTGGTCCCATTTTACCGATGATGAAAGTGAGGCAGGCCCAGGGAGATTCAGAGAATTGTCTACATTCAAATGGCTGGGAAGGTCTCCCAAATTTGGTCCTCTGGACTGTAAATCTAATGCTCTTTGCAGATTACACATGTAGAGAGTCAGGAATATTAATAGGGTGGATGGAATTTCAGAGTAATCCACATAAGTCCTGGATGATATTCCAGAAACTCCCCTGCCTCCAAACACAAAAATCAAAGGATCACGCCAAAGACTACTGACTGAGTTGAATATCTAGAGATCCAAATCTAAAAGATATGGAAAAGCTTCTGTGCAGGCTGAGTTAGCAATGAAAGTGATGGGGGAATTTTAACAGTCCCTGCATGTTCACCTAACCCTCTGCTCTCATACGTGGCTCGGCCCTGATCATGGAGCTCAGGCTGGAACGAAGAGGGTCTGCGGCCAGCCCAGGGCTGTGTTTCGACTGCAAGTTGGCAACCCACCAGGCCGGGCCCTCAATCTGTCCTCCCATATGACGCTAGCCCACTTCAGCTGGCTGAATTATTTAAATATTGTACAATGCTAGTTAATAGACACAACATATCGAAAGTTTTACAATCAAATATTTATGCTGCTAGAAAACATTTTACATGATCTTTAAACAGCCATGTCATCTATTTATTTTCATTCTCTGATCTTTCTGTTTTGTATCAGAATCGGAGAATTTAGCCTATTTACCCAGAAGTAAATATTATGATGGAAACATTGGACAGCTCAAAAGTGGACTCAGTAAAGTGCAGAAGTGTTTTTTGTTCGTGTCAATTGCACAACAGCCCCTGCAGGGTAATAAATTAAGAAATTTCTTCAGGATGCTTGAAGCATGAAGATTAATATTTCATGGCTACTCGCTGCCCCTACCTGCCTTTGGTTCCCTTGATAGCCCAGCCTAATCATTCTTTTTGGCCATTGGTTCCTTTTCTGAAGTAGAGAGACTTCTGGGGCAGGGTGGGCATGGGCGGGTGGCTTCCATCCAGGGAGTACATTTAGTACTGAACCTCGGACTGCAAGTAATAATTGACACTTGAGGGTCCGAAGTCTCCCATTTGGCAATCAAAGAGCAGCCAGCCCCCCGGTTGGCCTCCTCTGTTTTTGCCAGATACTCTGAACTTCTGAACACTTTTCCCTACCTCTGTTCTATGTTGCTGCTTTATCAGGCCTCAAAAGCTACTGAAAAACACAACTTATCTCTACTCTATAAAGGGTCCACCAGCATCTTCTCTTATCACTGATTCAGAGAGAAAGACTCTCCTTGAATATCAGGGGTTTTTTCCATGTCATTTCCAAAGAACACTCTTAAAGGCACAGGGAAAATGCCAGAACTTCCAAGGGCCAGAAAGCACCATCATTATGATAAGCCTTGACCCCATTCTCTGACTTCAGAGCTCGAGATCGAATGCCTGCCCTTCTGTTTCAATTGGCCCTTCTGTGCTCTTTATCCCTTGAATTCCACTGCTTCGCCCATACACAATTATCCAAACTCTGGCTGAACTCCCGATCAGGACCGTACTTCTGTCTCATTCCTCACCTTGGAAGCTGAATAACCTGCAGCTCCCTGCCCTCACCGAGTCCAGAGTGAGTATTCATCAATTAAGTGTGGTAACTGAATTATTATTTTACTTAATTATTATTTTTACTACTCGTAGTACAGTGCCCTGACTTTCTCAAAGATCTCCCAGGTCTTGGTTTTCCCAGCTGCTCTCCAAGACTAGCTTGGTTGTTTCTAAGTCATTCTGCTCGCACTCCCCCTTAGTCAGTGATTCACAGCTACAGGAAGGCAGAGGAAGACGTGTGAAAGGATGAGAAAGAGAGAATAAAGAGAGATCGGGGGAAATGCAGGTTAGAAAATCCATGCTTTTGAAGAAATCACTCATTATATTAAAAATGCTTATCCAGTGAATAGACCACAAAGAAAAGAGGTTTTTCTCTAACCAACTCCCTCCCCCCAAAATCATGATAAAAATAAGATGGAAATTTGAAAACTGGAAAAGGCAGCCCTGCCTGGGTCACAGAACCCTTGGTTCAAGTCCCAGTGTGAGGACCTAGACACAGTCCATTTCCACAGGTCTCAGCTTCCTTGTCTGCAAAATGAGATGGTCCAATGGACTCATTCGACAAACACTCAGCAACCACTTATTGAGCACCTACTATGTTCAAGGCATAGTTCCAGGCACTGAGGTTAAAGAAAAATCCGGGAGAGGCAAGATCCCAGCTTACATTGCAGTCATGGAGACTAAAAAAAAAAAAAAAAAAAAAAAAAAAAGACAAGTAGATGACTTAGATGAAATCAATTCTTTTCATGATAGGGGACTTTAAGAAAACAAAATGTAGAAACTGATAAAAAAAAGTGTTTTCAAGGAGTGGGCTACCTAAGGTAAGGATGTCAGAGAGGCTTTTCTGTGTAGGTGTCACACATGTGAATGGAGTCCAACTGTGCAGAGGCCTGGACTAAGGCAGAGAGCACAGCGAGGGAGCTGAGCACGGGGTGTGTGTGGAAAGGACAGGTCAGTGTGACTGGAGGTCAGGGAACAAGGAGAGCCTGGGGTAGGCAGGGGCCAGGCTTGGGGAGCTTTAGGACCAGCAAGGAGCACATGACACATGAAAACTGGGCAAATTGAAATTTCACTAAGATCAATATTCACCAAGATGTGGGTGGGGCAGGAAAACCACAAAGAACAACACCATACCCTCAGGGCTAGAAACAGCAGGACACACTGATCACTGCTCGTGCTGCAGGCAGAGGATGGAGAGGTCCCCAGCAGCCACAAGGAAGGAGCTGAATGAGGAAGACTGTCTGGTGGGGTCAAGGGACCCTGGGAAACAAATGCCCTGGCCTCAGTCTCCCAACTCGCACTAACCCATGCCAGAGCTCCTCACAGGCTGACCATAGTGGCCAACCTCCCCATCACTTCCCACAGCACCACCCTCAAGTGAAGGGTAGGACAGAGGAAGAAGGAGAAAAAAAGAAAAGAAGCTATCAGCAGATACCCAGAGTAGCCATAATAAGATGTTTGGTTTAATTCTGAGAGCACTGGCTAGCCACTTAAGAGTTTTGAGCACGAGAGTACTTTAAACTAATTTACGTTAAAAGAGTCAACTAGCCCTGACTGGTGCACTCAGTTGGTTGGAGTGGCATCCAATAACCAAAACGTTGTGGTTTGATTCCCAGAGAGTACACAAACCTTGGTTGCAAGTTCAATCCCCAGTTGAGTTAGATCCCCAGTTGGGGTTATAACCCCAGTTGGGGAGCATACAATCCCTGGTCCAGGAGCTTACAGGAGGCAAGCGATCGATGTTTCTCTCTCTCTCTTCCTCTCTCTCTAAAATGCACTGGAAAAATGTCCTCTGGTGAGAATTTTTTTTTAAAAAGAATCAATTTGGCTTGTGTGTAGAGAATGGATCTTAGAGGGACAAGGGCAAAAGTTGGGAGAATATTTAGGAGGTTATCACACCAACTAAGTAAGAAATGCACGTTGCTGTGGTCCATCATGCTGGCTAAAGATAGAGAAAAATGCATGAATTTAAGACACACATTGGAAAAAATGATATTTTAAGTTCTGTCATTGCCATGAGCTTAACAAACCCCTTCTACAAACCTGGTGGAAAATAAGAATATCGATGCCGCGCCCTCTGGAACGTCCCCACACCAATGCCAACTAGTGCTGCTTTTACAAGGCCAAGTGCACTGAGATAAACTCACCGTCTCTGTGCTGTTTTCATTTACAAGAAGGGAAGAGAAAATCAAGAGTTTTTCAAGCTTGCTTGTAGAAAAGTGATTTGTCCAGTCAACCTGATAAATAACGAAGAGTAAAGTCTTCAGTTTTATTGTTGGCGTTATCATAAAGAACACTCTGTGCTTGTTATCTGATTAAAGGGGTTTTTATTCTTTGTGGTGCTGAAGTGAGTTATAATCTTTAGTAAACAAATAACGTCAGTAATTTTTAAATTCCACAGCCATGAATGTAGATTGTTGTTGTTCTTTACTCTCTCTCTCTCTCTTTCTCTGATGATACTTTTGTCAGAAATCAGAAATGCTTTTGTTGTGTTCCCACATGTGGTATCATTTCCAGCTAAAGAGTTTTTGAAGTTGTTTCTAAAAATCCACCAATGTCTCTTCAAGGCTCCGCCTACACCATTGATGAGTGGCTTGAAGGATGGTGTCATAATACCAATCCCAAACCATTCCTTCAATCCCGGGAAGCTCCAATGTCCCATAAATAAACCTGGGTAGACTATGAAATTCATATTCTTATCTGTGGTGGGCCTGGCATGGAATGTGGTCACAGACGAAATTGTGGAAGAGTTTTTTGGTCATTCCACACCAAAATGACTTAATAAATATTGTTGAGGGGATTGATAATTTTGCAAAATGTATATGTAAGGATAACAACTCCTCATATCTTTTCAAATAAAGAAAAAGTATGTGAGCACTTCACACATACCTGAGGTCAGGTATCAGCCCTGCCACTTATCAGCTGGAGGGTATTGATTGAATTGCTCCACCTCTCTAAACAGGGCTGCTTAGATCAGGGGCTTTGGGAAATACTTTTTGCAGGATTCCTGTCTATATAAATAATTTGATTAATTCAAAATCAGTATGTGACCACCTGGCAGCCCAATAACACACCTGTCAGAGGAAGTTATCTGCTCCTGAGGCTGCCCTCCTGCAACCAGCGCTGGTCGTGAAGCCTCAGGGCAGCCCCTTGGGCTCCAGGTCTGGAGCTCCTTTGGGTATCTGGTCAACCTCATCACAGGCTGAGGGTTAGAGAACAACCGAAGGGGGAGAAACAAAGACCAGGAAGTGTGTCCCACACTATCTGACTTGGGTTCGGAGCACGTAGCCCCGATGGCACGGCTGGCCTCCACAGTTCCCAGGTACCACAAGAAGACTTAGCCAATTTCAAGGAAGGCACTCCAGAGCACAGGAGGTCCCTGAGAGGTGTCCTCTGGGGTGGTGCCCCGGATCCAAGGATGGCACTTTCTCTTCAGTTCCCTATCTGTAAGATGGGAATAAAACTGCACCTACTTCCTGAGGCTATCGTGAGCATTACATGAGATAATGAAACCATTCGGATCCCAGCCTAGCGTAAGCATTCACTTAATATTGGCTAATGTGGTGCATACAGGGATGTATGTACAAACACATACATATTAACATGTCTATTGCAGCCCAGATCCAAGAAATGTTTTGACAATTGATGTGTGCATTAGCATTTAACACTTAGCTCTACCCCCTGTCTTCAAGACCACCAATCATCA
>PVJI01011143.1:0-57341 GCA_004026765.1 Micronycteris hirsuta
GGAATAAAAATAGCCTTTTCAACAAATGGTGTTGGGAAATCTGGATGGCTACCTGCAAAAAAATGAAACTCGAGCACCAACTTACACCATACACAAAAATAAATTCAAGGTGGATTAAAGACTTAAATGTAACTCGTGACACCATAAAAGTTCTAGAGGAAAACATCGGTAGGAAAATCTCAGACATTCCACGCAGCAATGTCTTCAATGACATGTCCCCTAGAGCTAGGGACATAAAGGAAAGAATAAACAAATTGGCCTTCATCAAAATAAAAAGCTCCTGCTCTCTTTTAAAGCAGACTTACATGCATCCAAATAACAGTAAAAATGCCTAATTACACTTTTAAAAATACTTGAGCATTTATTATTTTTATAGAAAGGACTAACAGTTTCTCAGTCTCATATGTGCAAACAATCAATTTTGGCATTTGGAGGTATACTATCAACTTTCTTGAGCACTGTGTAGAAAAGTGTCCACATCTGGTGCTAGAAAATCTGGTGGGTTCACATCCTGGTGCCATCACCATTGTGCTCTTTGTATTTAGAGATATAAATACACATCAGGCGCCAGTGGTGAGAATGATATTCTCTCCACCCAAAAATTTCTCTTACCTCCTCCTTTGGGCCAGACTCTCCACTGGCCGTCAGCAAGGACCTTGCAGGGTAGATTTCTCTCTGCCATGGGGAATTAAGAGCATTGGTTCTGGAGTCACGTGCTTAGTTCTAATCCTAGCTCTTCCATTTAGAAACAGTGGGATCTTGAATTAGATGTTTGATCTCTTTGTACTTTAGTTTTCTCACCTGGGAAATAGGTATGAATACCAACCTCACAGGAATGCTGTGAGGATTAAATGAGAATACACTTATGAAGAGCGGTGTTCAGTAGGCACTCAGCAAAGGTTAACACAATCTATACAGTAAAGTATTAAGCAAATGTGAGGAAGTTTTACATAATAGTTATTATGTTACAGTCAAGTAAACTAAACATTATTATAACATGCAGAAAATGTCTGTTACGCTTCTTATTGTAACCCGTTATTTATCTTGATCCATCAGAGGCTAGCAGAAACAGTAGATGAGGAAGAAGATGGAGAGAAAGAAAGCGAGGATGCAGGAAAGAAGGAAGAGTTTTCAGGAATGAATGGTGAAGCTGAAGAGGAAGAAGGTGGGGAGGCTGCAGCTGCCTCTGAGCAGGCCGAGGAGACGCCGGGGCACCGGGATGGGCAGGGCGGTTCCACACGGGCTGGTGGAGGCACCGATGAAGAGAATGGTGAGGAGCTGGAGCGGGTCAATAACGAGCTTCAAGAGGCAGTGGAGGAGGAAGCAAAGTCCCAAGGAGCGCCTGGCAAAGAACAAGAGGAGGAGGTATTTCTATTGCCTTTGCCAACTAGTGTGCATGCGTGAATGTGTATGTGTGTGCACTCATGGAGTTATTCAAGCACGGCTTGCACTGGAACCATTGAGTAGGGGATGGTCAGTACCATTTGCTTGACTATATTATTTTAGTAAGTTCAGAAGTACTCTCAACCACCAGTCTGACAGTTTATATGTCCATCCTTCTCGTCATCCATCCATCCAACCATCCACCCATCCTGTCCATTTCCTACCTTATTCTATGAAAAATTTACAGAGCCTCCTAAGAACATATACAACAGAAGAGAGACATGTAAGTAAGAAGTACAGTTGAGTTAAGACCAGGGAAGTTATAAACCAGCAAAGACTATCCAGACCAGTGAGACACAGACACTATTTAAAGAGCATTGTCGCTGTTGTGGGTGACTTCTTTGCTCTCTAGAAATACTGTACTTCAGTTTGTTTAGTCCACTTTAAATGGGTTAGTTGAATTAAGTGCACAGTATTCCAAGCACTTAATAATATACAGTACTATTCATTACACAGCAAGGGGAAGAAATACACGTTGAAGACTCCTGCCCAGCCTGCTTTCCCACCACGGCCCTAGAACAGGATGTTCTCAAGTCCTGACATTCCTCCATAGGATTGACAAAGTTCGACATCATGGATTAAGTTAGATGCTGATGATGAACAGACTGAAGTCGAGTCTTTCAGTATAAGAGGCGGGTGTACCCCACAGCGTTCTCACAATCTGCTTGTGCCCTTCCTTCCTGTCTATCCAGCAGCTCAGGGCCCTCCTCCCCCACGTGGGCCTTGGTCTGTTCATCCCTGACAACCCCGTATGATGAATGGGGTCTTCTTGATTGTTTTTTAGTGATTCATCTGTTTTTTCTTTCTTAGGGAGACCAAGTTTAGTAATGGTAAAATGCAAAATGTTCTTGTGGCCAGATTTGAGTAACCAGTACCAAGTTATCTATAACCCACTATATGGTTTATATAAAAACACTCCTAACATCTAAATCAACACACTCAATGTGTCTCATCTTTTCTGAGCATGAGGTAATCACAGTCCAATTCTGTAAGAAATTTTCCATATACAGTTCTACATGGTTATTAAAATTTAGCTAATACTGAAGTTGTTTGTAGCTAAATTAAAAAAAGAATTCAATTACATGATTCCCTTTATCTCCATGAGGAAACAACATTAATTTCCCAAGGAAGTCAAAAGAAAAAATGCTTCTCAAGAGAAGCAAAATCTCTTGTGTGAGGATTCACACAGGAAGCACACTAGTGTAGCGTGTCTTCAGTGTCATGAAGCTCTTTGTTATTGTCGTGGCCTTTGAGGAATGTTTGCACGATAAAATCGAAGTATAAATTCGATGTGGGGCTAGACAGTAAAATCCAATTATGTGTCTTTTTCCAGCAGTTTATCGTCATTTAATGTTATAACCCAAATGGTTTTTTATAGAAGTAAATAGATTGCATTTTCTTCCATTCCATAAAATTAACTTTTAAAAACAGGCCTTTCATAGGGATTGGGTAGCAGTCAAGGTCAAGGTTATATAATTTGAAGTACAGGTGTTAATGATAAGTATTGAGGGCAAATCTGAATTCTTGGGAACTGAATGAGCAAATGCCTGACACGTGACTATTTAGGGGTTTGAAGGGCTATCCCACTGCCTAAGGCAGAGCAGGTACCACAAGAGATTCAGTCTTATCTGACTCATCTCTCTTATGATGATACTGTATTTGTTTTCATTCTATTGATATTAGTATAGGTGTACTTGAAGCACACCAATTATGAAAAACCAGGTTTATATGAATTATTAATCATACATTAATAATTAACTTTTTCTAAAGGATTCTTTACCTATAAAGTGATTAAAAATTTAGTGTACCATGTAACGTTTTATTCCATGTACCAGTTCTTAGGGACAGAGTGACATGATTATAGGAAAACAGCAGGAAACACATGACAAATACACAATAACCACCTGCCATTTATTGAGCTTGTACCGTGTTCAAGATGCTGCTTGAGACACTTCAGAAGAGAACAATGGGAAGAGCTAGTTCCAGTAACCTTTCTGCTTTAGAGCACACACCACAGCCTGCAGGGAAGGGGACCTGGAGCGCGTCGTGGTCTCCCCACCCTGGTGGCACCGTGGGGGCTGTGCCGCCTCCAGGGTTCCATGGAGCAGAGCTTGAGAATCGCCTAATTCTCACCTGGCCCCCTTGGTTTTCAGTCTAGTGTGAAAGGACAAATTATAAACGAGGCAATGTCATTAATACATGTGAGGCGTCTGAGTGGCAGGGACAAAGGCCGCTGCTGGAGAAATGCTGCCTCTGTGTTTTCATATCCTGTTCTGCTCTTATCTGCTCGATGCTTCGTGCTGCTTGGTGCCGCAGCCACAAAGAATGGGAGAATTCCAGTAGAAAACTAACAGAAGAACAGCTATCATGGGACTGGATTAATGTGACTTGAGGGTAGAATTGCTACATTTTTCTCTTTCCTTCTCTCCGAAAATGCTAAAATGAAAAGTATAAATATACTGTTGAAAAGAAAGGCTCAAAGGAAAATGAAGAAAAACATCAAGAGAAAGAAAAAGCTCGGCACACAAGAAAGAAGTCTGCGCCCTTCAAGCACGGAGTGGATTCTGGCTCCAGAAAGGGCTTCTGCGCACTGGTGTGGAGACGGGTGTGTCCGCTGGGTGACGATTCGCTTAAAAACATAGCAACCCAATTTCTGTTCTTAATTGAGTATTTATATAGTTAAATGGAATACCGAGCAAGTTTTTCCTTGTAAGTTTTATTACCTTTGCAACTAATGCACTAAATATCTTTGTTTTGATCTGTTTTCCTCCAGGCTGACTCAGACCCTCAAAGGCCACCAAGGCCAGAAGTAAAGATCACTGGTCCACAGGAAAACGATGACAACGAACAAAGCAAGGACTACGCTGTCGTAGCATAGATGACTTTTAAAAAAGAGTTTATTGACTATAAGAAAAATGAAGGGTTGTAATACTTGAATAATACGTATAGCTATTGCTAAACATAACGTGACAGTGTGGTTGAGAACTGCTTACTGGATTTTAAAATTAGAGACCCAATGGAAAGACTAGATAACTTTGAATAGCTAAAGGAGAGTGACTTCTTATGGGATGTGTTCATAAAAGTCACTTAGTGAAAGAAGAGAAGAGAGGCGGAGGAGAGCGTGACCGGGAGGCAGCGGGCACTTGTCTCTGTAAGGGGGAAGAGGTGGGGTCACTGCTGTCCCTGGTTTCTCGCACAGTTAGAAGTGCAGTTAGACAGCAGCATGTGCGGCGGCACGTACCTGAGAGGGCATAGTTTTAGATGGTAGTAGGAAAGCATGTATTATTTTTTAAGCAATAACTCTTGAATGAACAAATTATAATTTAGTTTCAGAGATAATTTGACGATGGCAGTAGATTGAAATGTTTCCATGACTTGTGGACATTCTGTTCTTTCTTCCTCCTTAGCCAAAATCCACCTGAAAAGAATTAAAAAGAATGTGAGGTATTTATTTTGGAAGGAGGAAGTATTCATGTAGTGTATTAGTGATTAATATTGTCATGCTCCTTCCTTAAGTGCCTCAGGTTTTAGTCCTTGTGGCTTTCGGGATGGAATTACAAAGCAACACCCAATTACATGACTGAGGCTCCCTGGATGGTGTGCAGGCTCCTGGGGCCCCGTGGATTCTCACTGACCCAGTGCCCTTTACAGTGGTGCTCTCTACTTCCTCATGTTCGGAAACTCAGCACCGGCTGTTCCAAAGACTGAATTCTGCAAAAGGAAAATGTAGGCTTATGATGAGTTTCTCATGCTCAGTTTCACTTGCTTTTTGCCTTATTTCTGTTAGGAGACTGTCTTGTTACATTTTGTCCTTAAGGATATCAGCAAATACTTATTTTCAAGCCAGTTATACTTAGACTTTCTAGCAGATTCCTTTCTATATAATTAGAAGTTGCTGAAAAAAGTTTAAAATTAGTATAATGAAATCAGTTCCAAATTACTAGTTTGTGGGATTAGTAACTCACAATTGCCTTGTTAGATATATGTGGGGAAAAACATATAAATAATATTTTTGTTATGTAGAAATTATAGATTTGAAATTTAAGCTGCTAGTGTTTTCATAGAATTCATTATTAATCGTAAGTTTATAATATTATTTCCCCTTCAGGTTTTATAACCAACCATTGGGAATCAGAGTAGTTATATAAAATACTTAATAATGCTATAGAAAATGGATATATTTTTCCTAGCAGCTACTTCAATATTTTCCACAAATAGGAAGTATAAGCAGAGACTATAATGTAACAGTATTAGAAAGAGATAATGATATGAGTATATTAATCTGGGAGGTTGAATTATAACTGAGGCACTATATTTCTGGCTTGAAATCTAGATTGTGCTGTCTGCTAGAATGCTTCTTGTCAAATGGGACAATAAAATCACTATAGACTACAGGCAACAACCTTGTGTTGCTAGGGAACTGGACTACCTGGTTTTTCAATGTTGAATTCCCATAGTGGGCCCGGGTTAATGATTTCTAAATCATCTATAAGGGATTAACTATAAGAAATTATATAACTAATTATCAAGGCAATTTTTTCCTTTTCTTTCATTAATGGGATTTTCTCTGTTTTCCTTTCAATAAAGATATTCTGTATCTTGTTTTTCTCCTTTTCTTCATCATCCTATAAAGCTTAGGTTTTCAGGAGCTTTTAAAAATCATATTAAAGGAAAACTATGTTGTTTTACATTAAAAACAAAGTTTTGTATTTTTTTGCAAAGTTTTGTATATTAAATATATTTCAAGAAGGTGATAGGCCACAAGTGTGATCTAATTTGGGGGGATGAACAACAACTAATCACTTAAAAAAAAGAATAAAATATGTTATCTAACCAATGAAAACTATGGACATCATTTTGGAGATGACTTTAACATAAATAGTGAAAGTTAGTTCACCTCACAGATGCGGACGTTTTCTCCGTGGGAATGGCAGCCGCCGGGGCAGATTGCCCCCCGCACGGAGGCCGCCCGGCAGCTCGGAGACCCTTACCTGCGGAGCGGTGGGGTCTTGGTTTGGCCTCGGTTAGGGGTGGTGGTTTATAGAGCGAGGGTGCTATGAAAACTCATGTGGCTTTTATGTGATAACCAATAGATTGCTTTAAGATGTTAGCTTTTATGTTAGATTTCATGATTTAATTTTATGGAACTCTTATTAATCTTAATTGGTTTTATGACATTTGTAAACAAGTGGTTTATCAGTTGAATTAAAACATCAGAGTTTTGCAGATCAAATGAAGGAGATTTTAACTAAAATCATTTTCATGCTAAGGATGTTTTACCTGTTTTAGCATCTTTTAAGGTAACTGTTGAGAGTTCCTGGACGTCTAGTTATAAAACATGAGACTATGATCATGAGATAACTTTGTACTCACTTTTTCTATGGCCATAAGGTGACTATTTATTAAAACATTTTTGGTTATGTCTTTTGGGGAATATTAGAATGCCAGACTCCTAGAAAGATCATGCTATTCCATGCATCCTGTTCTGTTCCGAGTGTTAGTTCCTGCTGTCGTCTGTAAACCAGAACTGGCCTGTGTGTTGCCCAGCGTCGGCTGGCGACCTCTGCAGGCCCACGGCTGTGAAGATGTACTAGTGTGAAATTATGCACACTAACTCTTCCAACTTATAGCCAATAAGTCAGCATCCTCACAAATTTCACTAAATAACCTATCTTCTTCACAGAAGGTGAAGTTAATTCAGCTAGGGAACATTCGTGTATTTAAAGTTGTGGCTGCAGAACAACAGGAGGGCATCTTTGTCTTGGTAACGAACTTTCCTACAGAATTAGCTCTATACTTTCTTTTCTTTTCTTTCTTTCTTTTTTTTTTTTTTTTTTTTTTTTTTTTTTTTTTTTTTTTTTTTTTTTTTTTTTTTTTTTTGCTCAGTACATGGCAGAAACAAAATTTCATAAAGTAAAATAGATTAATTGGTAAACAGAAAGCATCACATCTGAACTGGTGCCAATCAGAATAGAAATAGACTATCTAGACCATACACATATACCTAGCAAATACTTCCACAGATGCACTCACACACTTTAAAATATTGAAAAGACCTCTTCGTTATTACTGGAATAAAGCTGTTTTGAGAGAAGCAATGCATTAAAAACATGGAGAGGAGATGCTAAAAAATGATGGATATCATGGTGCTTTTAGACTTGGTTCCCAAAGACTTTAAAAGATTTAAATTTCTTCTCAAAATAAGAAAGCCACCAGCATTTCAATGAAAGATTTATTTTAGAGATGGGTGAATATATAGAAATCTTATTTCCTGGAATAGTTACTGCACGTAGTTCTTTACGTCTTTGTCACCAGTCTTAAGTACCACATATTTTAAGTGCAGGATGTTTCATACCAACACAGGCTCGGTCAGAAGGTTGTTACTGCTTGTGAATGTGCGTGTGCTTTACATGAATGTATAGAGGACCCTTTGCTAACAAGCAGCCAGATTCACGACAAATAGTATAAAACTAGTCAACTAATGTTGAAGTTCAGTGCAGCAGCTTTGTAGCTTCCTTGTGTGAATGCAACGTCCTAGACTGGACTCACTTTTTAAAAAGGTTAGTCTGTCATTAATGTGATGAGCACATAAATTTCTGGTTATTAAATACCATGTGTGTAAATACTATAAGATTTTTGCTCCTCAGAAAATGTCCTGGTATGTAGAAGGGTCTGATTTTGCTCTTACCACATGTAATTAGTATATTTACTACCATGAAGTCTAAGTGACTTCGATGGAGAATGAAAGTTGTCCCCAAGAGTTGACAAGGAAGAAAGATATTGTCTATGAAGAGGCATACCATCCTGTAGGATATGAGGAATTAGGAAAGAATTTTAAAATATCTGGTAACCATAAGGCATCTATAAAACCAGGAGGTAACTAATAGAGCTAGTTCCATCAACGTAAGCCAAAACAATTTAGCTTAAATCCATGAATGGTACCAAATGAATTCTCTGTAGTTTCATCAGCTTAAACCACCTAGTATAATTGAGTGAGCTGTCGTCACCAATGCAATGGCATCTGAGAAGATGGAATGACTGTAGTCAATTTTAGAAGACGTTTGGAGAAAGTCTATTCTGTGTTTTTGCTTCAAGGTTTTTCTGTGCCTTAAATCTTTAATATGTACAATGATAATGGGTGGTAATCAATGTTGTAAGTGAAGATTAACTTGAGTTCATCCTTTTTATATGATTAATGTTTAGAACTCTTTGTAAGAAAAATTATTTGTTTTGATCAAATTTTGAGCATTAGGCTTTTCTTTATCAGTGCTTACTCTAAATCATAAAAGTTCACTGTATTTTATAAATAAATAGACCTGTGTTTTTATAATTAAAGTGTGTCTGGATAGTTCATTGTTTGTGATTTTGTGATGCTAATAGTTCATGTATTAATTCTTTGCATGACATTTTTCAAACACAATAGAAACTTTTTGGTTTGAACCATGTGGAAATTTACCATATTAAAAGATTCTTCTGTTTCTACTTGGCATGGATGTTAAACTTCCTTATAAAGAAAACATCTTTATATCTATATATGCATGTTTAGTTGGCAAAAATTTTAGGTATATTTTTAAAAAATCATTTTTTTCTTTTATGAAATGGTGTTAGAGAAACAGGTGCAGAAATTTTGTTATGATAAAGATATATTTAAAATCAAAGAATAAATTACATGCATTACACATTTTGTAATGATATAGCTATAGGAATAAATTCACAGTTTTACAAAAAGGTTGGCTAAAATTATGCTTTCCTTTGTGGGATATGTACTACTTTCATTCTAAATGAATTCCTTCTGAATTAAAGTATTTTGTTTGTTTTCTCTTCATGTTTGAGAAACAAAAGCCATTAAGCACAAGCAGTTTTGCCTTCTTGATGTGTAATAATGAAGTAAGTGTGATTCAGGGACCTTAACTGGAAAGGAGACGGCCCTGCAGCTCTTGTGCAGTTGGCCCTTGCGTCTTTGTTACTCTGTGAGAGTGAAAAAGCAAACCTCCACAGCAAAGGAGGCATCTAGATGGTCCATGTCAAATCCCTTTACACTACATGGCCAATCAATACCAGCAACCTTCCACATCAATAATGGTAATTTCCCCAAGGTATGGTAAAATGGCTAGCATGCACTGGTTATAAAATTCTTGTTTATGAAAATAAACACAGTTCTTCTGCAGGTTTCCAAGTGTTTTTTCTCCCCCTAATGGGACCTTAACCTACTAAAATCATTGCACAGGTCTCTCAAATGCCAATACAAACTCATCTTCCGTTAAAGAGAAGAATGAAGCAGGGATGGCCTGCACTTCAAATGCATTGGTTAGTAATAACAATTATGGTTTAAAAATGCAAAACAAAAGCAAAACAAAACACTGATAGGGATCTCTCCTCGATTGCACTGTATTTGTTCTTCTCGGCTACAATCTGCGCCCATCTTCACGAACAATCTCAAACCACAGCCACAGTCTGAACCACTACCTGTATGCTCTCAACTCCCAAATCTCCATCTCTGGGCGAGACAACAGCTCTCTGGGAGCTGCAGACCTTGTATACAACTATCAGCTGGTTACCCCTCAGTTACCTCAAACTCAAAATTTTTTTTTGACAATATATTTCTATTCTTACATTGCCTGTCCTGGTTAATGATGCATCTTAGTGCACAACTAGAAACGTGGGAGTCATCTTAAATTATTGCCATTCTCTGTATGTCAACTCAGTCATTAAGTTTTATGTCGTTTGCCTGTTTATCAATAGGTATTTTCCTGATCCTATTTATTGGCCATGAGGGTTCCTCTTTATTGATTTACATGCTTATCTCATTTTTTTTCTACTAGGTTTTGGGCTTTACGTTATTGCTTTGAAGGGCTTCTTTATATATCCTTATAACCTCAGCTGGTTCTGTGCTTTATAAAATATCTTTGCTGTTTATGGTTTACTGTGTTTGCTTTTCTAAATATGATATTAGCCTCAAGATGTTTTTCATATTAATGTAGTCAGATATATTAATCTTTTTAAATAGTTTATGGGTTTTTTAGTGGTTTACTTAAACATTTTGTCTGAACCTTGATATCAGTTATTCTGTAATACTTTCTAATGTTTTTAAAGTTTTGCTTTTCACATTGAGGATTTTATCTGACGTGTATTTTGTGTGTGCACTGGAGTTAGTTACCTAATTTTCTTCTTCATATGGATAACAAAGTGCCTAACACCATTTATTGAACATGCTGTCTTTTCCCCATGGATGTATAGTCAGAATGACAACAAGCTCTCATGTGTTTGAGAGAAATTCTTGGCTCAGTATTGGAGGAGATTCCTATTACGGACTGAATAACGTTCCCCCAAATTTGTATGGTAAAGCACCAACCTCCAATGTAACTGTGGTTTGGAGACAGGGCCTCTATGGAGGCAATTACAGTCAAATGAGGTCATACGGGTAGGACCCTAATTCTCTTGAACTGGTGTCCTTACAAGAAGAGGGAGAGACACCAGAGCTCATTCTTTCTTTCTTTTTTTTTCCAGATTATTTATTTATTTTTAGCCTCACCCAAGGACATACTTACTGAATTTTTTGTTTGTTTAAGAGAGAGATGGGAAGAGAGGGAAAGGAACACCAATGTGAGAGAGAAACATTGATTGGTTGCCTCTCACACGCCCCCTACTGGGGACCTGGCCTGCAACCCATGCATGTGCCCTGACTGGGAATTGAACCAGTGACCTTTCAGTTCACAGGCTGGTGCTCAATCCACTGAGCCACACTAGCCAGGGCAGGTCTTGAACATCTTATATTTACTTCCAGGTAGCTTATAGTTCTGTGGCTATTGTAAATGGAATAATTTTTAAAATTGTATTTTTTAATTATTGATATCTAGGGATGTCATGATTTCTATAAATTGATTTTCTGTTTAGCACCTTGCTGAACTGTTATTAGAAGCAGTTTATAAGTTTCTCTAGGATTTTTATGAAGACTATATTATCTGCAAAAAGAACGTTTTTCTGTTCCATTTTTAAAATCATTTTTTCTTATCTCATTGAACTAGCTAGAACAAATTGAATGGGAGCAATAGCATGTATTTTTGTCTCCTGACATTAAGAGAATTCTTCCAGTATTTAACATTAAATGTAATGTTTGCTTATATTTTGGGTACATTCTTTATATCATGTTAAATTTCCCTTTTATTCATAGTTTTCTAAGAGTTGTTTTATTTGAAAATTCTGAAAGGATGAAAGACTCTGAATCCATTAAGGTTTTCATTATTTTTTCTTTGGTTTTTTAAATGTTGTGAATTACATAATTATTTTCCTAGTGTTAAACCATTTTTATTTAACTATGCTTATAGGCTGCTAGAAATACTATAGACCTTTTGGCATCCACCCTAGCTTCTTGGTGGGAAAAAAAATCTGCACAAAATAACAATCCACTCTTGCATTCACATTCACATTTATACAACCCAGTAGCATGGGACTCCACAATCAAAGGATGTACATAGAAGAACCAGAATCCTCTAGGGCAGTGGTAAAGAAACTGTAAAATCTCTCCAGAGACATCTCTGCACCTTGGAGTATAATTGTCTCAGGCACAATAATCCACAAAGAGCTCACAAAAACTGTGCAAGCCACCCAGGGAAAGGACCCTCATGAGGTCAAGTCAGCAGACGCAAATGGGGGATAGACACCCAAGAAAGTAGAAATAATAACTTAAAGTCTTCTGGGTCTGTAATTAAATATTAAAATTTATACATGCAAAGTTATTAAAATTATAAAATGGAGAGAATACAATAAAAGAGAAAGACCTTGAAATGGATAAAAGAATAAATTTGAAAAACCAAGTAGAGTTTCTAAAAATGAACACCAGTCATTTTTTTCCTAGATTTATTGAGATAAAATTGACAAATGAAAATTATGTGTACTTAAGATGTGCAATGTAATGATTATATATATATGTGTGTGTGTGTATATATATATATATATATATATATATATATATAAATGATTACCAGAATCAAGCTAATTAACACTTCTACAAAGGAGAAAATAATAGTAGCTACTTTGTTGACCTGGAGGATTTAAAGGAAGAATGCGATTACAGAGCTCAGTGCGGAGCAAGCACAGCGCAGCTGTTAGACATTATGTTTATTAGCTTTCTGACTCGGTTTTTGGCATCTTCTTTTGAAACACCTGCCAACTTTCCCTGGCTTCTAACTGCTTCTTTACTATCCACCTTTGAGCCAGAATTGATTCTTCATTTGTGCTTCTCCATTATTGACAAAATACTCCCCAAAGCTGCATTCGTCTATACGTGTGTTACCTTGGACAGGGTAGGTTCGCAGCCTTTGTGTGTCACTAAAGCTGCTGATTAATTTTCAGGATGAGTCATGTAAAGAGGGGAAGACGGTGTTGATGGTGGTTACAGTGTATGAGTGTGTGTGTGTGTGCGTGTGTGCAAGAGGGGTAGATCAAGCTTTATTACCTGACGTTTTTTCATCTTGGCATTGGTTTTTGGTAAGCTCTCCAATATTGAACATGCAATCTGTCTACATGTGAAATTCAGGGGTTTTGTCTTTGTATTTACCTTGGAGCCTTAATTACCATGGAGTCTAGCCCAAGTGACATAGCCACAGAATCACAATAAGTAAATGTATGTTGGAAAGTTTCTATTATGCAATATGGTTATTTTTCAAGTAGCAGTAGGCTTTCTATGAAATCTAGTGGGTAACCAGATACCAGTTTGGATATCACATTAATGTGAAGCTTTAAAAATACCATCTTCATCATCAACAAAATATTTATGGAGCTTCCTGCAATGCGCGGCATTCTCCCTCCAGGCTCCGCCATCCTGCCTCTCTGCTCCTCTGCCCGAAAGGGCTCCGCACGGTGATGGAGTCCCCGGTGAGCCCTGTGCTTCCAAGTCCCCCTTTGCGTCTCTGAAAGGCAATCTCCAGTTAGAAAATAAAATCGAAGATGGTGATTTGGGCTATTGAGACAAGGAAATGCAACTTTGCCCTTCATTTCGAGGAGTGAAATTTTTAAGTCCACTGAGATTATTTCAAGGTCCATGTTCATTATATTCATTTTTCCTAAAGAAAATTTCCTAGGAAGAGTATCTGGTTACTTGCCACGGAAATTGCTTTCTTCTCTTTGGCTGCAAACCATCATCCTCAAACTAATTTCCTGTTTAGTGTTCAATATTTGAAAGCAGGAAATTGTCACATAAATAGGAAGCTCGAGATGATGGTGGAAACACATTCAGAAGTTGGGTTGCTCAGGAAATCACTTTTGCCTACTTTATTAAGAATCTAAACCTTACTTAGCATTTCTCCTCTCATTCTTATTCTCATCAATAGCCATTATCAAAAGAACTTTATTGAATATTGAGCTCTACCTTAGCACTACAAGGAAGTGATCGGGCCCCTGTCCACTGGCAGCTTGTAACAACAACTGCAAAAACACAAATTAAAGTATTAACTTGATACTTAGCTATCGATGAACACTCTCCTAAGCACCTTAGTGGGTTTTTTTAATTTAATTTTCATAGCAGCCATCTAAGGAAGGTTCTATTATTCCATTTTTTGAAGCACATGAGACATGAAGTAGATAATTTGCTCAGAATCACACAACTGGTACATCAGAGAATCTGGTTTCGTGCCTTCCCAGCTTACATTATCAATGTTCTACTGCCTTAATGATCGAACCCCAGAAAGTGGAAAATATAAGAGTGTGCACCTATAGACCAAAAATATAAGTGTGGATTTATTACTGCACACTAGAGTTAAGCACATTTTGCGGGATGGGGGTGAGAAGGAAATTCGGGGAATTGCATCTTGAGTAGCATTTCTGCTCTCTACAAATAGTGAGCTTCCACGGAGGATACTGTCCACTGGCAACTTGATTGAAGGAACAGGGTGAGGCAGATGGGCAAGCGGCTGAGGTTCTGTTTTAGAAAAGGAACAGTGTGACGGGCCACATGGAGAGGTGGAGTAGTGAGGCTGGGGGCTCAGGCAGCTGGTCTGCAGGAAGCAAGGTCAGCGCCTTGCACAGGCCCAGCTCCTCGGAAGGCGCTTGCTCAGCCTGCTCAGCCAGTTCCAAGGACAAGCAGGATGTGCGGCCAGCCGGACCGCGACATGGCCGCGGCCTTTTGCATGTCACCAGAGGCAGGTGACTTTTAATCAGCCATCACACTTGTTTAAGCTTTTTATGCTAATGTTGGAGCAACATGATCTAGTGACGCAAATGCCAGTGGAGGAAGTCAATAAAGTCAGATTCTATTCTGGGTCTCTTCTGGGATAAGTCACTGGCTGAAAGTAGCAGTCATTCCGAGTAGCTGAAAATAACTAACAAGACATTTTAATGAGCTAATAAATCTTTCGCACTGAACTACATGGAAAGACATGAAACGTTACACTCTAGCTACTCACCAGCCTTAATTAACTTGATGTTGAAAAGGTCACTGCCCTGTCTGGCAGGTTCCAAATCACTTCAGACCCGTCAGTAGGGCGGACTGAGGGACTGACAGAAAATGTGTACGCCGGTGAACAGGGCCCTATGCCTTCCGCTGGAGACGTAAATGGGCATGTTTTAGATGAGCTACACCCCAGCTACTAACAACTGGCATTTATTAAAGTCTAGCTCTTTCTAAGTCATTCTTTCAAGTGCTTTAGATGCATTAACTCATTGAATCCTCAACAGCAACCCTGGTAGGTACACGCTGTTATAGTTTTTGATAGCTGAGGAGACTGAGGCACAGAGAGTTGTAGTGATTTGACCAAAGTTTTGCAGTCTGCAAAGTAACAGAGCCAAGACCTGAATGGCTGGAGTCTGAGTTGAGAGTTTGCATGCTTAACCCCAGGGCTCTCAGTCAGCTGAGAGATGCCTCCCTCAGTCAGGTTGGGCTGTGCTCCCATGGTTAAAAATGAACATGCCGCCCACGGGTTTCGAGGCACTGAAACCTTCCAGGAATTCCCATAAATACATTTTAGGGTAGGTCAAAGCATGCAAGGCCCTCAGGTGCTGCATGGGGAATACGATTCTTACCAGTATTGTACAAAGCAGTGGAGGTCACCAGGAGGTTGGGTTGGTAAGAAAAATCATTGCAGTTTTTTGAACCAAAGCCTCATTTCAGCAAACATTTATTGAGCTTCTTCTGTAAACTAGATAGTGTTAAGTGCTGGGAAGAAATATGAGTAAGACATGGTATCGACCTTCAAGGACCCCACTGATGAGCAGATTTGCCCTTTATAAAATTTCTGAGAAAACAAAAAAATAGTCTGGGCTGATCTTTTGTAAACTCAGCACTAAAGAGTCTCGCCTTTATTACTTGCACTGATTCACATGCAGTGGTAACATGTATATTTCTTACTGGCTTTTTTTTAAATGCTCTGTGAAGAGAGATGAGGTGCAGCTACTTTCTTGTCCTTTCCAGAAGAATCTGCTCTCAGAGAGGGACGTCTTAGATTCAACCCACCTGGGTGTAAATGCTAGTTTGATCACTGTGGCTACATATTCTTGGGCGAACCACTTCATCTCTCTGAGCCTAGACTCCCTTATCAATTAAACAGAGAAAATAAAAATGGTCAGCCTTTGAAGTCTTTCAAGGATAAATTAAATGCAAAATTGCATGACAATGTTTATCATTTTGCGTGCAACAAAGAAAGCTCTTGATAAGTGTAAGCTCTTTTGATTATCTTCTTGGCTTTGTTCCGTTTCTGAGTCCCATCTCCTCATGCAGTAGCTGGGAAGAAGCTCTTGAGCAAAACAAAGCTGTAGACCCTCTCATGTTTCTTTTTTCCCCAAGAACAGAGAGTAAATTGGCCCAGGAGCAAGATATGGAAATAACAAGCTCAGCATTTCTTGCTGCTATTTTCTATTTATCAGAAGGCAAAGGAAGTGGCAAAAGAGCAATTCCTCTGAGACAGACTGAAGTTGGTGAGGAACTTGAGACAGAAACCTTGAGAGAAAGCCAAGGCCACCATGAGCATGAGGGCACAGAGCATTCACTCTCCTTGTCAGCTCTGCCCTTCACTTGGGTCGGGCTCCCTGCGGCGTTCTCCACAGGGCTGTTCTGAGCTGTCTTCTACTATCCTCCAGCTTCCCTTTCGCCTCTGGCCTGACCTTGGCCTTCTGTAGAACACCTCACCCTCCACCATGACTCAGCACAAGTCTAGAGGGTGTTGTCCACCTTGGAGCTGCGCAGCTGGGTGGCCTCCTGTTCTGGGGTCACAGGTGCTCAATCTCCCCAGGGCTGGGGGAGGAGGGGACAGCTCCCATGACAGAGCACCTAACGCCATTCTTTCAAGGTGGTACAACCACTTTGCTTTGGGAGTTTGTATGTGCTGTTGCCTCTGCCTTGAAAGCTCTCTCTTTCTCTTCCCATAGGCCACTCCCCACCCTGCCCCAACCCCCGAAAGGAACAAACTCCTCCTGAGACAGGGATCACTCTGCTTAACTTCTACTCACATTTCAAGATACTGTTGAAATATCATATCCTCAGGGAGGGCTGCTCAAAATCTTAATCTAGGATACATCATTTTGTGTTAACAGAATCCTTTAATTCCTTTTTAAAAAAATAGCTTCTAATACAAGAGCCATTTGCTTAAAGTCTATCTAACAGCCCTGGGGTCAGACCCTGGGTCTGTCCTGGTCAGTGCAGTGAGAACAGCACAGCTCTGCCTCCTCGGCCTCCAGGCTCTCTCCACGGAGACCTCTTCCAGCCCCTCCCGCGCGACACCCTCCCAGTGGCTTCCTCCGGAACCCTAAGTGATGTACTCACTGTTCCTTGATTTATAACGGACGCATCTACATCTCTTGTTATTCCCTCCTTTCTTTCCCAAGTTTGGAACGTTTCATTTTCAGTTCTTTCATTAGGTTATCTTTATAACTGCAAATTATAAGCTGAGGCCATTATATCTTTCCATAAATTAGATGAGGGTATTGGTATTCCTACCATTATCTTCTCTTACCTTTTCCCATCTGCTTTCTAAATTTTGCTAGTTCTTCCTTTATTTTAATTTCTTCATATTTATTACATGTGCTGTCTATTTAACAATCATTACTTAGGCGTTTCTTTTGTCTCTAGTTTGATTTTGGAAGTTGAAAAAAAAGTAAATGTTTGTTTTAGCTTTGTAAAATGTTTGTTTCTAAAAAAAAAAAAAAATGTTTGTCTCTCCAGAGCCACTGGGACGGCAGGACTCAGCTCATCCTCTGTGGGTTCAACGCCCCAACCCCTGTTCTACTAGAAGCAGACGGTGCCTAATGTGGGGGGGGGGGGTCAAATTTCAAGTGGCTTCTTTTCCTTCTACTTTGTCAACTCTTCCCTACGATTCCACAATCATGCTTAATATTTGGACCATGATTTCCTTGTGCAGTTTATTTTTAAAATTTATTGTTGGAGTTTCTATTGCTTCTTTTCTTTTTGATAAGAGGATGTCTATTTTCTGTAGACTAAACGTTACCTTACCGTTATCGGTTGCATGAAAGCACAGCTTCTTTCTCTTCCCAGTCTAAGTTTTATTGCTCTGTAGATGTTGGTGGTTCTTTCTGGAAGCTTGTTGAATCTTTTGTTATCTTTTGTGTTCTCAAATTTCACAAGAAGGTCTCTAACTTTTTAAACTGAGATTTTAAAAATTGTTACTGAATTTATTGAGGTGACACTGGTTAATCCAATTATATTGGTTTCAAGTGTGCCATTCTATAATACATCATCTGTATATTGTCAGGTATGACTTTGTTAACCATTCACATTGTTGAACACTGAGCAGGCACTTCCAATATGAAGATTTCTGTATTCTATAGGCTTGAGAAATTTTCTTCCATTATTTTATTCATAATTTCTTCTCTACTTTTTTCTGTTATCTTTTTCTCTTTGATTGACTCTCTGTCTTTTACTTTTTTGCCTCATGTTTTTATTTTTATGGGAGATATTTTACTTTTGGGGAAGTGCCTTCAAATTATTCTCTTATGAATGTGTTGTTTTTCAACTATTTGATGTTCCTTTCCATAGTATCTATTTTTATGTTATTCATACAATTTTTTTCTTGAAAACTAATTAGATTTTTTAGAGTTGTCCTGTGATTTCTGAAACATATTTCCCACAGAGTCTATTATTTTGTATGTATATCCTCTTCAAGATGCTGGTTTGCCTCAGATGTCTGATGACTCTGGTTGCATGTCTTATTTAAGAATGAAGGACCAGGTTGTTTATTCAGGACTGCTGGAGACAATTTACTCTGCTTTAAACTAGGCAGGTCCAGCTTCCCGTGTCTCTCCCAGGAATGAGAAGTGAGACCGATAGCTCTACGTCAGTGAGCAGGGCTCACCGGCTGGATGATTTTGCTTTCAGATGGAATGGTGGCAAGACAGCCATTAGGCTGAGCTCCCCCAAACCCAAATACCAGACTGATGAGAGGCTTTGCTCTGAGGTTCCCAGAGTCGTACTCTCAGTCTTAGTCCAGACACACGTATACACATTAAATATGAAAAATGTTTAATCTCCCTATTAAGCATCTCTTTGTTTTCTGTAACACCAGCACAATGCTTAGCTCTAGGTAAAAAAAGGCAATAATTGTTTTAAATGACCACATAATGGTAGCACACAGCTTGTATGTATTCGCTCTTGAGGTTTCACCACTCATTAAGCCATGCTCCCTGTACCCAAGCAACTAATAGTGTAGCTTCTAATGGAAGAAACAGATGTGTAAACAAATCACTATAATAAAGAGAGATAAGTGCAACAGAATGTGTTTGTACAAAATGCTAGCACTTGAGGAAGAGACATTAAGTCTGAACTGGGAGATGGAAAAAGAGAGAGCGCGGCAGAGAGCAGGTGACGTTTCCAGAGGCAGGAGCGCGCGTGGAATGAAAGGGCAGCCGCAGCCTGTGGAGCCATGCTGCTCAGGTTTGAATCCTGATTCCTTCACTGGCTGGTTCTCCGTGGACATGTTATCTCTGTGCCTGCTTCCTCCTGTGTCAAATGGGCCTATGACAACAGCCCCGACTTTCTAGGTTTTTTTGTGAGAATTAAATGAATCACTATACATAAAATTCTTCAATGATGTCTTCCATTCAATACGTATTAGCTCATTATTATTGCTATTGTTTCTTGATGTGGTCTTGAATAAATTCACTAACCAGAGAACGGGCAGATGGTTATTGCTGGGAAAATAAGCTTTGTGAGTGCAGGCACAGTGGCAAGAAAATGCAGGCACATTTAGAGGAGGGAGTGGCTACATTTAACTAGAATGCAGACCCAGGACGTGTTCCAGAATAAAACTGGGAGGGAGTAGGGCAGGCCACAGGAGGCCACGGAGATGCGCGGTGGAGCTGCTTACACATCTCTTGTCATCGGTTTCCTGGCTCGAAGTCCTGTGTGCTTATGTGTTGCATTTGTAAGGCAATTCATGAAGTTAGGGAATCTATACACTACATCAATTTTAAGACTTCTAAGGATCCTACATTTAATGGGTGGCACAGACAATCAGGAACATTGGGACTATATAGAACCATCCCCTAGAAGAAGTCAGAGAAGTGATGGGATTAAAAATAATTGTATAAAAAAAGAACTCATGGTCTGGGGAGGTGGTAGGTTAGGTGGTCCTTCATAAGAGGGGTTAGACTTGTAGGTGACTTTGAATTCTAGAACTTGGTCCAATGTGCGGAAGGGTGAGAAAGGCAGATTTTGCAGACATGAGGGTAAGCTTTCTAACCATATAGCGCTTTTATAAGATGCTGTGTCTGGCCCTCTGAGACTGTGAGGGTCCAGCCACTGGAAGCACCCGAGCAGACAGAGGTTGCCAGATCAGTGCTGACAGAGGTGGGTGGGGGTCTTCTGCCTGGGATGGGCCCATATCATCTAAAGTTTGTACCAATTCCATTTGCCTCTACTTACATGATCCCTGGGCCCAAACTCATTTCTCAGTTTCCACACCTCCTCTATCACCTCCATCCTCATCAGTAGGTACGTGGTTTCACTTTGCTCTAAACGTTTCAGTACTGAAGGGAAGGCCTGGCTTGGTGCCGACAAACAGCCTGAGGCCAGGGCTCTAAGTCACTGGGTTTGTCATGCCACTGATGTCTCCTCAACTGTGCCTGAGGATCACTTGAAAAATTCTTTTTCTTTTTAATTCTCACCCAAGGATATGTTTATTGATTTGAGAGGGAGAGAGAGAGACAGACAGAAGACATTGACATGGAAGAGAAACAATGAACAGTTGCCTCCTGCATGCACCCAGACTGGTGGTCAAACCTACAGCCCAGGTCTGTGCCCTAACCAGGGATTGAACTTGCAACCTTCTGGTATATGGGCAATGCTCCAACCAACTGAGCCACCTGGCCAGGGCCACTTTAAAAGTCTTTAGTCCACTGCTCCCTGCCCTCTGATTACACATGGCCTGTACTTTTTTTAAAGACCAAGGTGTATTTCTATACCATTCAACCTCTTCTGCTTTCCTACATGTTCCCACTCCCTGAGCCCGGACAGGACAGGGAAGGCAGGATAGGCTGAGTTACTCTTTCAGACACAGCTCCTAGTTTATCCAAGTTGGTTTCTTTTAGGCCTTTGAGGAAGAGAGCTGCTTCTTTTTTTTTTTTTTTTTAATGGCTGCTACCATGCCTGTACCTTAAAGTCTCCATGCCAGACAGCTATTATTTCTCATTTTGGAGGCTTCTAAAAGTCAAGTCTCATTCTCAGGGATTCACTGGTACACAGCACAGAAGCAAGCATGGAAGACTTCAAGTGCTGCTGCCTTGAACCGATGCTCGGGGGCTTGCAGGGGCCTTCGAAGAACACAATTAAAATGGCATTTCCACAGGAAGGTAGAGAACCTGAGGACACTGGAATGATTTCTCCCAAATCTGGCCACTGACACTTGTTGAGGGGCTGATTTGCTCTGTGTTTTATGCTGGACTAGGCAAAATAAACAGTATGCACAAAGAGCACTAATTGCTTCATTCATTTTTCCATTTAGCCAGGGGAAGGGCAGAGCCTATTCAGCCCCAGAATGGAAAATTACATGTTGGAGAGAAAATAGCCACACTGAAGGAATGGCAATGCAATTCAAGTTCTGCTGGTTCACATATTTTATTTATCCACTGAAGGAAAGGGAGAAGGGGGAAACACCACGAAGGGGCACCAGTTCTGAGAGCATGAATACCAAGGTCACATCTTCCATTTTCCTCAGTCCATTTGAATTCACAGATTAAGTAAAAGTGCAAAGGGATGAGAAGAATATCTTGTTGGAGAATAAATGTCTTACTGGAGAAAGAAACTCCTTTTAATGTTAATATCTACCCAGTGGTTTCTTATTTGAGGATGGCTTACTTTGTCTTTATAAAAATACTGCTGGGGTTGCATATTTAAGGGTAGGTGGACAGAGGCCGCGTGGACTTGGAGACATTCCTGGAGTCCAAGTCACAAAGAACCTCAGCTCACTGTGGGGAGGGCCACGGGACATTGTAAACATACTTCCGGTGGGGGAAAGCCTATGGCACATGGCAAAAAAGAGGGATCTCAGACATCACAGCCCAGGATCCCCATTATATAAATGGGGAAACTGAGGCCTGAGAAGTTAAATGATTTCCCCAAGGTCACACCAATCTTTAGCAGTAGGAACTCAAATTTCTTGGCTTCTAATTAAGTGCTTTTGGCCATTGCATACTTCAATAGATACTCCCTACATGAACGTCTTCCCCAAGATTCAATTTTAGCTTCCATGAAAAAAGAAACTTTAGAAAACAGAAAGAATTTGTGAAGAACTCTGATAAATACGTCCAATCGCAATAACCTCATGTTAAGATATCGTTAGAAGACTAATAATGTCCGGGTCAAAATCAGGGAACTGGATTTTTCTAAGAACACATATGACAATATCTTACACAGTGAGACAGGAATGGAAGGTAGCACCACACGGGGAAGATTAGAAAAACCAATATTAGGAAACAAAACGGGCCACGTTGGTGATTGGTAGGCTGGTCTAAACTGTCCAGGGCTTTCCAGTAACACGGAAAATGACGCAAAGCCACAATCTATGAGAGGGGAGTCTCAGAGGGCTCCTGACGGGCACACAGTGGCACCCTCTAAGCAGCTGGGTGCCTGTGCTCAGGTTGACGCAGGGCGTCCACCCTCACCGGGGCCACTGAGCCCAGTGAGTGTGAGCTCATGCCCTGTGCTGCCCACAGCTGAGCATAGCCATGCGGCAAACCAACGCCGAATCCTTGTCACCTCAAAAGCTGGCCTGCTTCATTGTAACCACGTGTATAAATTAGAGAGGACAGGATGAGGAGGTGGGGGTGGGGTGGGGATGGTTCAGGTGGCCAGTACAGGCTGGACATTTTGAACCCTGGACAGAGTGACTGGTATCTTTGTTTCCCCGGGGCCTGGAGCTTTTGTGATGGGCTGGGTGTGGGCCTTCATGTCTGCAATTTGCTCTTTAAACTTTTGTTGCAGGAATTTTTCTTCTTTGGAGTAGTTCTTGGCAAACACGGACATCAGCAGGCACCCAGCCATGGATGTCCCCCCGATGCAGAAGAGCACGGCTCCCGCCAGCTTGCACATGTCAAGGGCTCCGTTAAACTGGACAGCGTGTGTGTCGACCACCACGAAATCGGCTTCGCCAAAGGCTTCGATTTTAGGGGGCACGAGAAAGCCCACCGCCAGAACAGTCAGTCCAAGAATCACAAAGACTGTGCCGGAGACGAGGCCGACCTAGAGAAAGACACAGTGAAACAAGACAAGTGAGCACAGCGCTTCAGTTCTCCCACACCCTGCATGCAGGGCAGGACTTGTCTTTTGGACAAGTGAATTTTCCCTGTCAGACCAAATATGTATAAGAAATCTACATAATTTTCTGGTTAAAAAAGGTGAAAGGGGCAGCTTTCTGATTTTACTGCCAACCAGAAACTGTGTCACTGTCTTGATTTTCCCTTCGAGCTTTCCGTGTGTACAAGGCTGTGCGGTTGACAAAGTCTCCTTGGCTTACATTGCCTCCTTCAGTCTGGAGGCAGAGAAAAGCAGCCCTGGTGCCCAGGAGCTGCCCGACTCTACTCACTAGGCTGTGGTGTTGTCAAAAGCTGCCTGGAGCTCACAGAGAGGCCGTGTTCTCCTGCTGGCACAATCAATCTCATAGAACGTCATCAGACAAGCTCATTCTGCCCCCGTGATGAAGTAAGACTACCTCATGGTTTTCTCTGAGCACAGACAAAAACAAGGTCAAATACCCAGCACCTCCTCGCCTCTCTGCCAATGTAAATACTACTGCTCCTTTACCAATTATAGCTGTGGTCTCACTCTAGGCTGCCCTCCCTGTAGGTAAGATTCACTAAGAAATTCAACCATAGAATCGCTCCTGACAGTCCAGGGTGAACTTGTCTTTCCTTCAGCCCTCCCCCAAGTCACCCAACCAAAGTCCACATCCTATAATATGTCCTTCCTCACATTCCCTTACTGGAATGTCCCAGGACCCCTTATGGTGTCATTTCTCTCACTGTGATGGTAACAAACTTAACTCATTCCACGTATAGATATGTCCTGGTGATTGTGGCTGGAAGACACCGACAGTCTGTAACTACTCACCCTTTCCCCAGGTAATTGGGAAGGAACCATAGTGGCCACTTTACAGCGGAGGAAATGTAACCTTGCAAAGGCCCAGGGTCACTGGCCCAGGAGGATGAACACCCAGCAGGTTGCAGAGGCAGGGCTGGCAGCCGCACATCTGACCCGGGGCCAGGGCTCTTTCTGTAACCTGGAGCCATTTGGTTGGACTTTGCAGATGCTGGGAAGTGTTAGGAGTAGCAGATGGAAATGACACTATATCATCTCGAGTTCTAATCAAATGCAACATGCTGAAGATGGAAAGCAGTATGTCATTCGGTGGTTTATATTCAGAGGTTTGGGATGAACAGACACAGGCTTGGATTCTAGCACTGCGAACTAGCACTGAATCATATAAGGAAAGTTACTTAAATGCTCTTGTTGTTAATTTCCCCACCTATAAAGTGATCAATGACATAGTACCCGCCTCATAGAGCTGTTGTGAGGATTGAATGAGACCATGCATGAAAGACTTAGCCCTTTATCTGGGTTAGGAATACATTGTCATAAGTAGCTGGAAATGTATTCGGAAATGTATCTCTGGTAAAACTGTGCTACATTGGCAACTGCATTACAACAACTACTCAGTACTTAAACTAGAGAACAGATAATATAGTTATTTATTTTTTAAACATAATTTTCATTTCTTCCAGTTTCTAACTGCTTTTAGTTAGAATAACAAGGTTGAAAAAATAACCCAATGCATAACACCATTTAATCTTGAATATTTAAAGTATGTTTATTTAGCATATTTATTTATTAAAATCCAGGGTAAGACACTAATAAAGAAGGTTTACATGATAGAAGGAAAATATTTGCAAATTCATCACTTTAACAAAAGGGGGAAAGGAAAACTAGCATTTTGAGCATTGTGAACCTCAAGAAGAAATATATGTGCCAGGAAGTCCTCCTCATGGTTAATTGGGCTCCAGTTCGTAATCAGAGTCCAGCAGCCACTGCTGGCAGCGGCCTCTCATACACACTGCGTTTCAGGGGAAAGCCGCAGGCTGAGCTGTGAGCCACCTGCACTATGTTCCCACGCAGTGTGAGCTGACCCTTAGAAAGGACTTTCTGGCACCATATTTTAGCCAATAGGCTGAGATTTGCCTCATCCAATCAGAGCCACACAGCTATGTTCTCATTTGCATATTTACTAACCAATCAGAGCATCTCCACAATGACCACCAGAACAAGCAATTCTGGCCAATCATGACAGTGCTATTTAGATCCATCAAACTGTGCAAACTTGGATTCCTAATTTACAGCAAAATGGACTAATTAGGGACCAGGGTGGGAGCTTTCTCTATATAAGGCAGACTTCCCTTTGTCTCTGGGGAGCTGACTTTCAGTTTCTCCCAGAGGCTGAGTTTCTACTGTTTGCAAATTATTTTACCTGGGTGAAGTTTCTCTTTTTGCCACACTCCAGATTGGAAACCCTTGTTGGCACTGGATTGGTGGCAGTGACCTTTTGTTGACAGCATCTGTTATGATTTAGGCATAGTGTTAGGTGTGTTTTTCATTTTATCCTTACCAGCCTTAGGAGAGATAGATACTCTTATTCCTACTTCACCTAAAAGAAACGGGGGTTTATGGGGTTGAAGGAACATAGTTCAAGGTCCTACAGTCAGCAGATGGCTTGACTGGACCCTAACCCAGGTCTTCCCACAATATTTCACCAGTTACTATTTTGTATATGATTTTTTTTTTATTGAAACAGAGCTTTTGTTACCATAGATGGACAAAATTCCATCATGTAATGTTGTGAGAAAACTGAAAAACAAAAAGAGTTAATATAATCTCTTCTGAAAAAATAGAAACTATTCTCCATAAGATATAAGTAGTACAGGGAAAACTGGACTGTAAAATATAACATTTCAAATGGCTTTCTACATTTTTCTAAAAATGGTGGTGAATAAATTTACCTTCAAAGACTAACCGTTATTTAAAAATAACTTTTAAAAAATGACTCACATTGGAAATTCCGAATGCACCAACTAAATTAACTTAAATATCCATGGTGACATGCTTCGCATGCCACTAAATCACTTCCCTCCTCAAGAGCTGGCACTAATTCTCAAAAATTGAGGGCAGCAAAAATGTATCCATCTTAGTTTCTGAGGTTCTTAAGAGCAACTGAGGCCAAGGCTCTCCATCTTCTATTCCTGTCTTGTCTCTCCATAGTTCTTATTCCAGCCTGTGCTCAATAAATATTCCTGACAGACTAACCTAAACCACCAGGCTGCTGAATCTGGAGCCAGGTGATTGATTCTCAGAGCAGTCTGCTCCTCAACTGAGCAAGTGCTTTACAGATTAAAATCTACTCTTGGGTTGTCACTCAGAAGCTAAAAAGGCAAACCATGACTTGCAGATGGCAGAACTTCTGCTCACTTCAAGAACTGGAAAATGGCTGGATTCCTGAGCCTTCTCCCTTTTCCTCGTTATACCCATGGATCAGAGAGATGTCTGCTGTCTGTGGAGGGGAGCACAATGTAATGAACAGCCAACTGCAAAGATTCTGAAGGTGCCATCAGTGCAAGTCTAGTGAGAATCTTCAAGAGTTGTGCTCAGAGGAGCTCTGAATTTATTAAAACATGTCAGGGAGAGCTTGGGTTTGCGGGGGGCATGAAGGAGCAATGATGGCATCACAAGTTCCTTGCACCTTAGCTTTCTTGAGCATGTAATAGAGGTGAGGAGGGATGTTGGCATACATCAGCTTAATTCTGGTACCATGTTGGAATACTGGAAAAAATTTAAAAATTGGAGAGCGAGGCTATATAGTATTATAACAATTATCCCTGGACATAGTTCTAAGTTCAAGTGTCCTAGGTCTAAGAGGTTAGGGGCTTTATTAAATAGAGTGTTAAAAAATGCAACAGAGAGATCTTGTAAGGGTCTAAGAGATCAAAGCAGCCCTGTGTAGGACCACGCAGAAGAGTTGAAATGCTGTTGGCCATGGGGCCTCCCCCAGGCATCCCAGCGCAGCCTGGGAGGTGGGGAGGTTAGAGCAATGCCCGTAGTGAGAGATAAGAACCTCCCCAGGCTATGACAAAGCTTAAAGGCAGCAGCAAGGACAGCTTTTGAGCTGTGACTTCTGATGACTCCCCGGCTATGGGGAGCATGTGTGAAATCCCAGTTCCCGCCGTTGGCAAAGAGGACTGGATAGGGAGAAGAACTTGGATTCCAGAAATTCTGCTGCTGGGGTGACAAGCCAGAGACGGCTGTTATTTTGACCAACATCCCCTTCGTTGTATCCCTGTGCGCTGATGAGTTCTGAAAATGCAGTTTCCTTCAGTAAGCAGAATTGGCAGCAGTAGCAACGCAGCTGTTCTGGCAGGGAGGAGGCAGTAATGACTGTTGGAAGCAAGAACTATTGTGGCAGGGGAGAACAGCGTGTGGGGGGAAATGCTGGCTGGCGCTAAATGTGAAAGGAGCCATCTGGGTTAGAGGTAATTCAGAGGTAATTCTACAGCACATCGAGAGTGAAGAGTGGCTTTTCTTCTTCATTAGCCCCAGGGGGCTGCTGCTGACCTCTCCTTAGCAGGATCTGAGCGATGAGTGGTGTCACTTGCCAGCAGTGATGACAGATTCAAACTTATGTCCCGACCTTCTTGCCTGACCTGCCTGTAGGGACATGGAGCTTTACAAAGTCAAAAACCCATGCCAGGCTACGATCTAGGTCTTTCACATGCCTTACCACCTACTGTCTTCACAGTCCCCTTCATCTGGGTAGTGATACCCATTATCCTGCATCAGCTCTTCCACTTTACAGGGGCTCCATCCCTCTAACCTGTGATCACATTTGGGGGCTTCAGTCTTCAAAACCTATTTTAGATCCCTGTGTTCCTCGCTACCTACTGCTTGAAGCCATTCCTCCTTTTGACACCAAGCTTAGTCCTCCATGATTTCACTGAAATTGCTCTCTCTGAGGTCACTAGTAACCTCCTCATTTTCAAATCCCATTTTTCTTTACTTATCTCATTTGAATGTTCTGCAGTCATTGATGTAAAAGACTCATGCTTTCTTTAAACACTTCCCTGTTGCTATCCCTGATACGACTCTCTTTTCCTTCTCCTCCTACATCTAATTCCTCTCAACCTGCTCTCAACCTGCTCTGCCAGGTTGTCCAGGGTTCCATCCTTGACTCATACCGTTTGTTCAATATTTTCTCTAGGTTTAATCTGTGGCTGAAGTTTCAACTACCACCAATATACCAATGATTTCCAAGTCTCCAACTCCAGTCTAAATCATTCTCCTGGGCTCTGGGCTCATATTTCTAACATCTATAGGAGGATTGTGATGGTCCAACACGATAAACACTCCCCTAAAAGTAGTCATAGTAATTCCTGGCAGCACAGGGTGGGGTGGACAATAGGGTGTCCAAAAGGCTCATCAAACCCAAATATACAAAAGTATACTCTTTCCTTCCTTATTTGCTTCTAATTTTTCTTATCTGTGTTCCTGCCAGCAACCCATGCACTGACCCTTTTCCCATATTCACAGTCAATACTTAATGAACTCTCATTGGTTCTACATCATAAAGCTCTCTTGAATCTTTTATCTCCTCTTTATCACCACAGCTGCTCTACTGGTGCAGAGCATTATTTTACCTTGCTCTGATTATCACAGTTGCATTCTGGTGGTCTCCAGTGCTAGTCTTATCCTTTTTTATACATTCTTCAAGTGTCATCTGAGAAAACACTTAAAAACAGAATGAATACCACATGGATTCTCTTAAGAGGCTCCCATAGCTCCTCTCATTTCTAGTATGAAAGTACCTCCTTAATATCTAGCAAAACTTTGAAGAGAAATCTAAGATGTAAGTTTAAACTCTGATTTAGCCTAAGGGGGAAACTGGAGAGATTGGGGCATATAGGAGGAGAATCTCAAGAGAAAAGAGAGGGACCAGAGGGTCACTTTCACTTTTAGTAAAGCTGTGGAGAAGGCAGTTGCCTTGTACCTTTGAGTAGTTTCTCATATGGATTGAGGAGGGAAGATAAAAAGGAGAATAACCCTGAGGCGGGGAGAGTATGATTAGGAATGAGAAGACTGCTCCCACTAGTTCATACCTTCCATACTGAGGCTGTTTGCTGTGCAATCAGGTGGCAACAGCCTTGGTGAAGGTCTAGTGCAAGGATAAGAAAGAAGATGCAAGGATAAGAAAAAAAGAATTCTACTTTGGCTGCAGCAGAAGGTGGCAGGGGGTAGGTGGGACCTGTGACAGAATTTTGCATATGGCAGCAGCTGCAGGCACTGGAAGAAATTAGTAGTGGCCGAGGCAACCATGTGGTAATACAGAACCTTCGAGGCACAGAGAATGTGTGTAATACTGTGTGTGTGTGTGTGTTTGCAACTGTATGTGAGGCAACCTCCCCAAGAAAGCATAGACTGGTTATTATATTGCCCCATCATTGTTCTTAAACTGGAAGGTTCTAGAGAAAGTTTTGTGTCACAGCTTTTCAAAGTCAGCTGTGATATGACTCAGGCATGCATTCCAACAGTGATCCCTTGAACCCTTTCCTCTAACTTCTAAACCTCTACCCAGCCATCCTGAACCATTTGCAGTCTCCTGAGCATGCCATCTTCTGTCCTGATTTAGTCTTTGCAATGCTTTCTTTCTGTTGGGTGCCCGGCTCCTGCTTGTTCACAGGTGCTATTTTCTGTGGAGCTATTTCTTGCTCAGACTGCATCAGGTTCTCACCACCCTGTGCTTCCAGTAATTGACCATTTTTAGGGGAATGTGTATCACGTTGGATTGTACCAATCTGTATATATTTACCTTCTTCGATTGTTGACTCTTTCAAGTCAAGGCTATATCTTATTCACAGGTGAAGAATAACATCATATTCACAATTGAATCCTAGAGCCTACCACATGTTCCTGTGCACCGTGGACATATACACTTTTGTAGAAAGAATAGCACTGTGAGATAGATGCTATGTAGATCCACGTGACAGAGTAAAGATTCTAACTCTGGCCCATTTGATTCCCACCTCCATTCTCACCAAGCACCTCCATGCTGCCCAGTGCTGAAGAACTGGCTTGAGGGCAGAGTCCCATTGAGGAGGCACTGGGAGCAGAGGCCCTACTATGGTGGAAGAGGGGGAAGGGGAAGCCCACAGCTTGAACCACCTACACATGAAATTTAAAATGAAAGAAGAAAATATAAAAAAGAATCATAATAGAAATGTATGCATAACCAGTGATTTTGTTTGTATTGGTAGAAAGCACTTCATATTCCTACTGAAATGAATTCACTTACATTCCTGAGGAGAGAAGGCAAGGGTGGTTGGTGTTCCCTTGGTAGAGGTGAAGTCTCCAAGACAGTAACTCTTAGGTTAGTCAGGTTGACTGTAGAGCTCTGAAAGCCCAGTCCAGTGTTAGTGATTACAACATGAAACTAAAATTTGGATTTTGCTGGAATGTAATCTCTATGAGGCCATGGATTTTGCCCCCCCCCCCTTTTTTTTTCTCCCTGTAGTAGGTCTTGCATGACAAGGACAAATTTTTGGATCTTGTTTGTGTAAAATGAAATGGAGAAAATATTGAAATCTGAATTCTAGGTTTGGTAATTTACTGTTAGTTCGTTGTTTTAAATCCATACATACCTTTAGATTATTTGATGAATTTATAGCATCACAGATAACATAAGCACCAGTACTTTAGATACGCAAATGCTGATGATATTTTATATGTCAGTGGCATTTTAGGCTCTTGGCACAACAGATCTGTGAGGCAAATATTTGTTTTTTGACACATACTGAGGCAACCACCCACTTATGTGGGCAAATACAATATATGCCAAGCTTGGCTATTTATTTCATTAGTCCAGGCCAGTAAGGATCCATCAGAGGTGACAGGGCCAAATGATAGCTCGACCAATTCTAATACAGAGCAGATGACACTAGTGAGATTTTGAATAAACACAGGTCTGGGGTAACTTATATCACCAACTATGTTATCTAATATTTTATTAACTAGATTTCCCGTTTTACTTCCATTTCAGGACTTAATGTTCCATGTGGCATTGAATGCTTATTAAGTGCATATCAGACATTGTTCTAAGCTCTTTGTAAATATTATCTTATTTATTTCTCACAATTTGATAAGATTGGTACTATAAGCATTGCCATAAGAGTCCCATTAAGGTCAATTATTTGCCCAAAGTTACAGAGCTATTAAATGGAAGAGCTGAGATTTGAACCACACAATCCGAGGACAGAATCCATGTTCATAATCATGCTGCATCATCCCCTGTTACACTATTGCCAATAAATTGTAAGTTTATGGCAACATCAATGTCAAAACTTCTGAGATCTTTTGGGAGAAAGTCAGGATGATTGGCAACATCTGAGGCACAGAAGGTCAGAGCTGGAAGGGAACAGTGACTTCACCCAAGGCTGCGTCTCAGCATCTCTTCCTGAGTCCTCAGCCTTTCCTTGATTTCTAAATGTCGGAAGGACCCAATGATCCTTCTCTTCCATGTCCCTACTGTCTTCCTAAGCAGCGTCATCTAGTCGAGTGACATATATACAACCTATATACCAATGACTCCCAATCCATGAGCTGCAGATCAGTATATTTAAATTGCCACTAGAGATCACCACTTGCAGTAGGCAACAATAATAAAACATGGCCAGAATCAAACTCTGGGTTCCCCACCCATCCCACTGCTCTCCTTGGTTCTCCGTCTCAGTAAATGATAACATCGTTCACTAAATAGCTCAGGCTGCAAGCCTGGGCATTATGTTTGACGCCACTTGGTTTTATGTCTAATTCATCAGCATGTCTTCAGAGTTTGGTCTCCAAACTTTATGCTAAATTGGACTACTTATCACCATCTCCACTAGCAACACTTTAATTTAAGCCACCCCATCTCTTGCTGGGGTACTTTAATAGTCTCCTAAATAATCTAGATGCTTCTACCTTTTTTCTTCTATAACCTCTTTTCTGTACATTAGCCAGAATTTTCCTGTTAAAATATTAATTGTATCATTTCACTCCTCTATATAAATGGTCACATGGTGTCTCAATCATGGTAAGAGCCAAAGTCCTCACTGTCATCCATAAGACTCTACACAGACCATCTGTGCCCTGTTAGTTTTCTGGATCCATTGCCTTCCTTTGCCCCCTTTCATTCCACTCTGATCAGATTATACCTCTTGCTATTTTTTCAAACACATCAAACTTGTTTCCATATCAGAGTTTGTATTACTATTTTCCTACCCTGGAATGGTTTTATGGTCTTCAGCTAGATGGTTTTAGGGTGTGCTCCCCAGCTCATCCTGGTATTTGCTTGAATATCATCTCCTCTGAAAGCCTCTCTACAATCAGCATATCTCAGTACCAGCCCTCCATTACCCCCCAACTTATTTCTCTCCATTGCACTCATCACACTACCTGACATTCTAGTATGTGATTTGTTTGATAATGGGCCGTTTACTGTGATAGGTGGTAAGTTCTGTGAGGGCAGAGGCTTTCTCTTCTCCTGTTTACCACTTCCATCTCCAGCACTTGGCAAGTTTTGGGCACAGAATCCATGCTCACTAATTATATGCTGAATAACTGAATACATTGTCCAATAAGGCTCCTTCACTTGAGGATCTTGAAGCTCAGAGAGCCTCATGTTCGCACATCCGGTAGAGCTGGAGCTGGAGTACTGAGCCCTTTACTATGTGTCAGCACTAACGCTCTCGCAATACCCAATTATTTCTTTTTAATAATTGTCATAAGTTGTCAAATGATACTTACCAAGACTGTAAGAGACGCTAGGAGCATATAGTATTTTACCCGTGGATGGTCTCACAGTTGGTGAATTTAGTGGCACATTAGTGACAGTAGCAAAAATAATAATTAATGATAGCAATTATACCTATTCATGTTTAAGTTAAAAATCAACAATAATGCTGTGTAGAGGCTTTCTTCAGCCCACGTTTTCTATCCTCCTTTCCTAAGGGAAGAAGACTGCATTTCATATCACCAGAGGGATGCACACGCATAGTTCCGAACCTCCCAGTTCTCTTCAGCTATAGCATTGTACTCACCGTATCCGATGACGGTTCCATTTCCTAAGTTAAACACATGCTCTTGACTTACCTTCCAGAATACTGAGCTCCACCTGTTAGGCGATCTCTGGATCTGGAAATCATCCTCATACTCCCAGATCGAGGTGGTGCAGTCCTCATAAAACTGGTGCAGGTAAGACCGGACTCCGTAGCGCTGGTAGCCGCCCTCGGCAGCAGCCTGTGTCTGCTTGGACCCACAGAGATTGCTGCAAGAACTCATCCTTCCCAGCTGCAATGACAACGTCCATGTGCATCAGCCCTGGGGGTCTGGCTCAGGGTCGAAAGGCATGTTAAAGAGGAGAACCAGGTTGAGTAATATCAGCTTTTTTGAACAATGCTCTTTTCTTATGAGAAAAGACACTTTTCAAGACATTCTTGGTAGCTTAATACAAACTTTCTGTAAATTATCAATGATTAGAACTGGTTTTCCATAAGTAAAACCAGATATAACATCACAGGTCACTTAAGTTATGCAAAAATTTAAGCATGAAGCACATGAGAAATGGAAAGAAAGAAGCTGAGATTTTCATTGTCTTGACAAGTAATCTTTGTCTATGCCATAGCACACTGAATGCACCCGATCTTGTCTGACAAGTAATCTTTAATCTCTTGGAATCCAGTAATCTTTACACGTACCTGTAAATTCCACAGATGGAATTTGTCCTGGGCTGTCCTCTCAAGTGCTTAACTGTGTTCTGTTGTGGGAACTACATGGTGTGACTCTCAGCAGTTTGAAAGTTTGCCTTTCTTTGGATCTCACGTATCTTGCTGGAACATTTTAACTAGTTGTCAAGTTGTACAGAAGCTTTATTAAAAGGATGCTGAGCAACTTACACTTCATACTTTATTAGTCACGAAGGACATGGACAATAGTTTACACCTCACTAACTCTAACACCAGGTAGCTCAGTAATTATTTGAGAATACATCTGTCCACGTGGGATGCTACAGTGTCATGGAGAGTAGACCCAGCCTTTTATTTTTTTCCATGAAGTGTCGGTATAAATAAGGATTCAGAGAATTATTAAATGAAACTCTATTTCTGATGGGTTGTTTGGGACTCCACCTTCTTCTTGATTGACTTAATAATTATCCATAGAAAGAGGAATCTGATTATTAATTCATAAGGGGAAAAAAGGAATTACTGAGAGATAACAATTTTGGTGAGAAAGGGAATTCTGAGTTATTCTGTTCTTTGGTTTTCTGATCTCCATATAAGCAGATTAATATATACCTGGAGACATGAAATATTGTTTAGATTTTTCAGTTACCTTCCCGATGGTTCTCCCTGTATGGGCATAGGCTGAAAATGAGAAAGCAAGGAACAGTATAGAAGGGTATTTTCCCAATTGACCCAGGTTTTCTCAGGGCTTGGGCATAATTTAAGCTAACAGAAGACATATTAAATGTTTCCAGTTACTTATCAAGATACCAGGTAGTCATGTATATCTAAGCTAAATTCCCATCAAGTGCCCCTATGTAGCCACTTGGTTTGGATGGATAGAATCACGGGCTAAAATCAAAGTTGAAGCCAGAGATATTTAGCACTTTCCTGTCCCATGGCCAGAAAGTGAACCCATAAAAATGTCTTGTAAATGTTTGCCCTTAGCCATAAATGGGTTCTAGTTAGAAAATGTAATCAATTTCAGGAAAATTTGGCCCTGATCTTAAAAAAAAATGATGCAATTGTGTGCTAAAGACGGTGACCAATAACCTCATCTTTATAAATATTGGTTGCTATAACATGTAGGGCCCAACTCCCTGTGCCTGGGCCCCCTTCCTGTTTCAGGTAGAGCTACCATAAGAGAAATCAGCCAGGAAGAGAGAGCAGGGGAGGCAATTTTTTTTAACTTTTAAACATTTCAGAAGGATATTACTATCTCATTTAGAAATCAAGATTTTAGAATGTATGTCGCCTGATTAGAAGAGCAAAGTGTGATGAATCAAATTCTTTTGTTAACCTAGTTTTCATATTTTAAATGCCAAGATGACCTCTTCAGTGCCTTTTATTTAATGCTTGTACAATGAAGATGATTAATAAGGGCCTATTAGTAGTGGTATATAAGTAGAACAATTTTAAAGGCAGTTTCTTTAAGACATTCTAACAAAATTTCAGTCAAAGGGAAACAAGATTATTATTACTCCTCTGCTTTGTCACTGAAGAAACTGAGGCATAGAACAATCATCTGCTAAAGGTTACACCATGAGTCAAGAAGCAGATGAAACACAGCAATACATGGGCTGAATCACAAATTCAGATAATTAGAACCAAATCATTGAGAGATGGAATTTTTGATTTTTTTAATAAAGTATCAGACTCTAACATAAAAAAGGACAAAAATAGATATTATAGGGGTAAAAAAAATCCCCCATAGCAACAGTAAGATTTATTTTTCTTAGATCTGAAGTCATTCTTTCTTAGGAGTGAGCTTTCATGCAGAGGAACACTGTGTGACACATTTTAGTCATTCTTTGCACAGCTGGTTTCCAGCATACCGGGTTAGCTGTTTCTGCTTCATAGGATGAGGCCCAGTAATACAACTTTATTAAACACTATATGGATAAAATCATAAGAGAGATAGAAAGTGTCATAAAACAAATGTTTTTGAGGCTGAGTGATGGAAGGCTCTACTCTAAGTTGGAATGGATTTTTAGTGATGCTAGATACATTCCGGAAAAGGAGTCCTAATGAGCTTGTCCCCCCTCCAAGCACAAGAACATGGCCTATGCTGTGGTAACCACACAGAGCAGAGAACGGGCTGTAATTCTAGTTCTTGATCTGCCACTTACTGGTCATGACATTTTAGGCAAGCTCATTAACCTCTCTGGGCTCTGGTTTTATCAAACTTAAAATAAGATGGTTGCACCACATAACCTAGAACTCCATCTAGATATAGTTGTCCAGGAGTCTTTGGCCATGAAACTACAGGCTGAACAAATTATTTTTGTTGCATAAACAACTGGGTTTACTTATTTCCCACCTCTTCCTAAACCCTCATTGATGGATTGCCATTGTCCCAAATTCTGCTTTATTATTGTATGTATGAAGCTTCAGTTCAAAACAGCATACAAGCTACTAATTAGATTAATCACTTGGTATTAAGTAAAATGAATGGTTGAGTATGGTTTGTTTAATAAGTTAACTTCAACATCATGTATGAGGCCTAAAAGAGTAGTCCCTGGGGTTCTTAGAGCTTCACACATCTTACCGGACATGTAACTTGAGATTTACTCCTAGGGAAGAATGATTACTTGGAAGAACATGAATTTGATCATATAAAACATTAGAATGAGAATTTTGCCCCTACAGAATCTCAATGGTTATAGTCCTCATAGGGAAGCCAGTAACTTTTTGTCCCAATATAGAAAACGCTACAGCAATTTGGAACCTGCTTGGTTGATTAACACCTCCAGTACTATAAAGAGGATACATGAAGTCACATTATGAAGTCAGTTTAAAAGCTGCGAAATTATTATACAATAAGCAAGGGTTGAGAAGAAATGAAGGATATGTCAAAGGCTTTTTAGTTTGACCCAGCATTTACCTAATGGGCGAGTTTCATGCGATTTCTGACACATATTTCAACAGTTACAGTAGCAGCGGCAGCAAGAATAATGTTAAAGCTAGGACTCTTCTTAAGTGACAGACCCCAGAGGGCCCCCTTTGCTTATAGAAAGCCTTAACGTTCCAGGAAGTGCATAAATAGTGGGGAGAGGTGAGTCAAATATTTTCCAGTACTGTGTTTAAATGAGTTCCGCGAACATTCATTTTCTAAACGGTCTCGTGGAGCCTGTTGCATCCTCACTGCCAGCGTGGCCATCCTGAAGGGACACAGGCAACGTTAGTGTCTGGTTATCAAGGAAGAGGCAGTTGTTTGTTTGTGTTCTTCCTGAAGGACATTCTCGGGGCTGGTAAGAAAGGATCTGACCATGTTTTTCTTTTTATAATCTATCTCAATTGCATGTACAGTTATACATTAAATGGATTTTCAGTTCTTAGCAACACAGCATGCCTATCATATCCCAGCAAGGAGAAATCATACCGTAAGTCCTAATTTTTTCAAGAGGCTTTTGCAATCAGCATATTAAATATCAGCCCTCTGTCACTCTCTGTCCCCTTGTTCAAATTTGTTTGTCTTCATAGCATTTATTACTGCCTGATACTCCGTTATGTATTGTCCAATAGCCCAGGCACATGACAGACAATAAGCTCCACAAAGGCAGGGACTGTTACCACTTTGAAAGTTCTTGGCACAGAGTTCTACACAGGTCAGTGTGCGTGACAGCCAGGGTGGTCCTTCCTTTTTCATTCCTCTATCCCTCCAGTATTGTATAAGCCCTAACTATGTGACAGATTACGTGAGATAATGGTTGCAAAGATGAACAGGCCACAGTCTGCCCTCAATAGACTTTTGGATTAAAAGGAGAAGAATTCATGAAGCAATAATTGCCAGAAAGTGAGAACCAAAATGAAATATTTGCAGCAGGAAGAAGTATAAATGCTGAGAATCCCTTGAACAATTCCTCTATTTGGCAAACAAATCCATACAAGCGTTATTTTGATCGCTATGCGTTCCAATATACTACAGTATCATCTTACTGGAAATTTGAATTTGTCTAATATATGCATTTACTTTTTATTTTACTTTAAAAGTGTTCATAACCATAAAAACAGAAAAAAATATGCCTCATGAAACTCTGAGAATGTCACAGACTTTATATTATTTGTCTTCATGGTCTCCTTGAGAGAAGGTTGACAGAAAATTGAGGTGTAACAAGCATGAGTGTTTTCCCATGGCTCTGTGTGTGAGTCATTTGTGAGTTCAGGCACAGTCCCTGTTCTCTTTATTTTATTTGAAATTATCATTCAATTTTCATAGTACCTTTCCCTCCCATAAAATCACTCTGAGATAATGAGAGTGAAGTTCCCATTAGAGTCGCTTTTCCACAGGCCAGTGCTGCACAGTATAGGTACACAGCTGACTTAGACCATTTATCCAGTACCAAACCAAAAGGTCAATTCACTTAAAAGACTCAGAGTAGATGCAGGAAGACGTGAAAGGCTGCTAACAGCTTTTTCACTTTTAAATCAGGCATTCTGGAATTATGTAAGCATGAGTTTAAAACTTCAAAATGTGTTTTTACCAATGGATCATTTCAGTGGTAGAGATTTTGTCTCTATATGATGAGACTTTTTTATACCCTGTAAGTCACTGGCTATGGAGCCACCATGTAATTTTTAACAGAGGGGTAATGATATGCAATTACCTTATTACTTTACTCCTTCAAGATGTATTTCTAAGAAAGGTATGTAAAGTCCAAAACCAAAATGAAAATAATCCATATTCTCTTTAAATCTCTTCTTTGTCTACATGCAGATCACAAGGTGCTTATAAATCAACATGTGACAATGTTTGAGTCTTACCTTTGAAGTCTTCCTCTTCCTCTTTTTGTTGTTTACTCTTTAATCTTTCTTTTTAACGGCACATTCTTCAGTCCTATTTAAGAAAAAAATCTCTGCTGAATGTGATCTGGATAAAAACCTAAATTTCATAAGCCATTCTTGTAAGTTATAAAGAATCATTTGATGTTGACAAAAACATTAACAAAGAACTTCTTGTTCAAGAGTAGAGATAGTTTTTTTTTTTACAAAAGTATAATATATTTTGTAACTTTTTCATGGGTTTTTATGAGAGTTTATAGAGTAAGGCAACAAATGTGAAGGGCTCTCTAAACTATTAACACACTGTACAAACACTATTCTTATTTTGATACAATTTATCCCATGCAGCCAATAATACCAATTCAACTGATCCATTTGTATTTTACAAATTCTAAGTGAAAAGATTACTTGCTTCCTGGATACTCCAGAAACTGTTCCATTATATTGTAAAATAAATGAATCTTATAACCATTGCATTTTCTGATCTATTTACAGAAATAGATCAGACTTATTAAGTCTCTACGGATGCTTTACTCATTAAGTTGATCTTCACTCCTGTATCCATTTTCTTCCTATCATGATCATTTTACTTTCCATCTGACTAAGAAAACCAGGTGCCTGCAAGATTTAATTAAAAAGCCATTGCCTGCAATAGAGCTACTGGTTTCCTGCATTACTCTAGTCATGTAAAATAAAATAATAACTGGGACATATTTTTCAAGAGGTCATTAAGAATTCTTTCTGATAAACAGTTTCCTATCCATTTGCAGAAGAACCTCAAAGACTTGAGGTGAGTAAGCCTAATTGAGAACTAACAAACTGTTTTCAGTATTTTGAAGGTTCACTGTATGCGAACCATAGCCAAATCTGCCTCATATTTCATTTCTTTGCTCCTAAATTTTATTTTGTAGGTATCCTGAATCTGGATAAGAAAAAGAAAACAAATCACTGTTATCTTTCCCCTTTTCCCTCTTCCATTCTCTCTTTCTCTGTCTGTCTCTGTATCTCTGTCTGTATCTCTGTCTGTCTCCGTATCCCTCTCTCTCTCTCTCTCTCTCTCTCTCTCATCTGTGCCTGTGTCTTTCGATTAAACCTCTGTTCTGTATCTGTCTCCTGCTCCATTTTCTTTGTAGGAATTGACTCCACAGTTGCCCTTCACCAAAGGCTGGCATGGAGCCCAAGGAGCTCTCCAAGGTGCTGAAAACATTTCTGCTGCCGAGCCAGGAACCAATTTAAAAAACAACAGCTGTTTAACTCCAGCTCTGTTTTCTTTGAGGTCGTGAGCCTTGGTCTGACCCTCCCCCACCCCAACGCCCCTTTCTAACCAAAGAAGAAGTAGGTCTTGAGATAATATCAAAATACTCAAACATTTTTAGACGTGGCAAAGGAGTGGGGAGGGCAAGTGGGGGTTAAATTCATCCTGGAAAACAAATCAAACCAGCTTTCCAAACTCCAAATACGTAGGATTAACTCTAACCTAATATACAACTTTTCTTGTCTCACAGGAAAGAAACTCTCAAGTTTTCCTTGTATACCTCCCAAATTCTTACATAACACAAACCACAAACCGTCAAAGCATGGAGTTGGCTAACCCTTATTTGTTCACAGAATTTAATACCATGTTTTTTTTAACAGATTTGTGCACATATGATACACGTGAATGAGTAGTGTGGGGGGGCGCGAGGGGAGAGAGAGGTGGAGAGAGAGAGAGAGAGAGAGAGAGAATATTTGTGCGTGAGGAAAGAGAAAAGAAAGAGAAAGGGAGGACGACAGAACTGGAGAAACAAACCCAGTATAGATCACCGCACCCCTGGGCTTTACCTGCCCCCTCCAATCCCCTGACCCGTGGAGCAAGTGCAGCCAGCTAGCCGCAGATCTCTCGCCGGGGTCCCATCGCCGCCGCCGCTGCCGCCGCTGCCGCTCCCTCCGCACCAAGCTCAGTCTGCGCGAGATTGACAGCTGGGCGCCCCGCGTGCCCGCGCAGCTGAGGGTCGCGCAGCCGCTGCCGTTGCAGAAGGGGCGGGATCCGCGCGGCGCGGGCGCGCGGCGAGCGGGCGGTCCCCAGTGGTGAGTAGGCGGGGCCCCGGCCAGCTTCCTTCCCGCTTGCACCCTAGGCCTGTGCTTCCCTGGAGAGCGACGGTCATGTGACAGTTGGGCGCTGTGCCCTGAGGAAGCTCCACGGGGCAGGGCCGGGCACTTTGTCTGGCTTTCTGTCTTGTCCACCCTTTTCTTCTCTTGCCCGGCACAACGTCTGGCCAAAGCCGACTGAGTACACGTGTATTTTTAGTGAGTGGAGAAGGCAGACAGACGTCTGCCTCTTCCACCACCACCCCATTTGGGATGTGTAGAGTTTTCTCCCCGCACTGTTGTTTGTGCTTCAGGAGACACAGGTGAATAGCTTCTCAGGCTCCCAGAGCGCTGCCCACCTGAAAGGACCTTCTCACCTCTCGCATTGCGCTTGTTCAGTCCCTCACTTTGCTTGTGACCCCAACCAACGTCAGGAAGTCTCAGTGGGTGAGATGGAAGAACAATGAAGAAAATGGATTAAACAAAATATTCAAGAACACACACACATGCAAACAAATGCATGAAGACAAGAGCACACCAGAAAAATACCTGTGACTTTCTCGGATTTGTGTGGATGTGGGCATGATAACATATAAACACAATGACCCTTTGCTTCATGAGGTTTTCTGCAGACCACTTGTAAATGGCATTTAATAAAAATTATTCCTAAGATCGTTAATATTTGCACAGCCATTTTACATATAAAATAACACCTAACATTGACATAGTGCTTACTATGTGCCAGGTATTGTTTTAAGTACATAACATATACATTGATTATATGCATATGAAGTCATTCAATCCTCTCATCAGCCCTAAGTGGTAAGTATTCTTTATTGCCCCGATTTTATAGATGAAGAGGCTGAAGCATAGAGGTCAGTGACTTGCATACATGATGATACAAGCTTTACAATTACTCGTCACAGGCCACACAACTACTAAATGGGAGAGTGGTCTGGAATCTACAGGATTATCTCCAAGAGAAGATGTAGGGTATAAGTGATATTTTGCCTAAAAAACACAAGAAACAACTATTTTTATTAAACAGTGGATAGACCAAAGCAATTGTTAAGGACACATTTCAAGGGGGACCAAGGACAGGGATAGCTGTGTCTCTGTTCCACCTGTTCATGACTCTCACCATTTCAACAGGACAACAGTGTCACCACCCCCCATCCATGGGCATATGGTCCCAGACCCCAGATAGTTGCCTGATACTGTGGATAGTATCCTGTATATATTGGTTTTTTTTCTAAACATACATACCTATGACAAAATTTAATTTATAAATTAGGATTTTTTTCTTTACTAACTCAAAAGCTTCTACCTTTCACTTAAAAGAAACACTTTACAGCTTTTCTGTGGCATATTTGGATTGCCAGCATCACTGTTTGTGCCTTTTCAGGACACGGTTAAGTAAAATAAGGATTACTTGAGCACAAGCACTGTGATACCTCAACAGTTAATCTGATAGACCTGGTAACTGAAGTGGCTACTAAGTGACCAATAGATGGGAGCATCTACAGTGTGGAGACTCTGGACAAAGGGATGATTCCCATCCAGGCTGGGACAAAGTGGGATGGTGTGAGATTCCATTATGTTAGGCAGAACAGTGCGCAATTTAAAATTTAAACTGTGCAGGTAACTGAAATCTCCAAGAGCAAAACCGTGGATTGGGGAGAGGGGGGTCTACTGTACTTTTCAACACTGCTTAAGCCTGCAGGCACCATTTCTACCTTTCTCCCTTCTCAGTATTTATGGAAGTATACCTTTTGGAAGTTTTGAAATGTTGCTTGTTAACTTCTCATATTTAGTGTGTGGATCTTGTGAACATTTATTTATTCTTAGGTTGTGACATGGCCAATGTGTTTCCTATCCTTGAAAGTCCATAAAAACCAGCACACATGAAAAATCCAGGGCTTCTAAGTGATACTTTTATCAGAGACTGGGCTTCAGCAAGGGTAGGGATGACTTCCTGAGGTTTACCATGTTGGTTTCTGCTAAATGTCCTGGTCTGTTTTGACATCCATTAATTCAGAGAGGTAGTTTAAATAGAGCTTGAAATCAGACAGACCTGGGTTTTAAGCCTGGCTCTGCTAATTCTTGCTGTTCAACCTGGTCAGATTTCTTCACCAGCCTGTACCACAGTTTATTCATCTATAAAATCATTATAATAATATCTACTTCATTTAGTAGTTATGAGAATTAAGAGAAGTTATATTTATAAAGTATTTATTATAACAAATAATAAATACTGATACATAGTAAGTGCCCAATAATAACCATTACTACTACTACTACTACTACTACTACCACTATTATTATCTACATATTGTGAGAGTCCAGGAAAATTTTCAGCTTGGAATTCCAAGTCTTCTAAGTGTTCCCAGCACTCTCCATTCCCTCATCTCTTCTTCTGCCACCTACGCTTCCACGCTGTGCCGTCATCACTGGCGTCTCTGTGGAAGGTTCTGATGAGGTGCCATAGGAATGGACATGCCTGTCCAGGAACCTGGCTGCAGCACAGGTCTACCAAATTCCACTAGTACATCTACCTTTGCTTCTCTCTCAATCTGAAGTAACGTGAATTAGTGAGATAAGGTAAGATATGATTTACACATCCAAGGACATGCATATCCAAGATGTCCATACAATGTAAATTATCACCATTATCTTGCCTTTTGCCAACCATAGCTGTTATTTATTAGTTTTATAAACATTAGGGAACAAGGATGATTACTGGAAACAATTAAGTTTTCATTTATAACATATTGCACAATTTCCCTGGGGATAGTCACAAAAGTATTTACCAGTGAATATCTTAATTCGTTATTCAACACACATTTATTGAATGTCTGTCTCGTGGAGCACAAAAGGTGAAGTAAAAACACGCATTATGGATGGTAACAGAGAAGAGGGCTCAGCAGAGGTTGTATATTCCTGGGTCGTTTTCCAAAAAGGATGCTGCGGTTAAAACTCAACCTGTCCTTGTAATCTTATATTTCATAATTCCCCTTAAAAGTTTATTTCTTATCCTGTTGAGTATATTCTGTGTTTTTCAAACAAACTTGCATTTTCTTCCTTCCCTTTATTTACTTTGGTGGTTCTCTATGAGTCTTCCTCATATATGTGAGTCTCTGAGTATGACCAAGTCCTGGCATGCCCACCACCTTTTCAACAAAGCCTTCTTTGAATATGCTTGCCTACAGTCCATCGTTTTTTATTTTAAACCCCTAAAGCATCTGGTCCTACCTGTCTTACTTGCCACTTTATTTATTTATTTATTTATTGCCTTGGATTGCATTATTTGGGTATCTATTTACTCTCCCCTGTTAGGCTTGTAAACATCATGAAAGAAGGACTTATCCTCGATTCACTTTGTACTCTACAAATGACTAATACATCCTTTTGTACAAATTAAGTACTCATTTTTGCTGAGTGAACAAGTTAGTGAAGGAATGATGTGGATCTAGAGATAAGCTTTCACAGGCAGATACAATTTGAAACGGCAGGAGAGAAGAGAGCATTGTAACAGAGTTAGGTTAGGAGAAGCACAAGATGCAGCACACAGGCTCAGTTTGGGTAATTGTTCTGAAATTCAGGGTCTGAGAGAGGAGGATGGGACAGCGGTGGCGAAGGAGTGCCACATAATTCATTCATTCGCCGTTGTGAGGCAGAGTCTGGAGCCTCTAGACACTTGAACAGTGGTTTGCATCGCTTCTGGGAGGGCTGCCGGGTCAGCCTCTGTCTGCCCCGCTGACAGCTGTCCAAGCCGAGGCTACAGTGTTCTGTACCAGGCAGCGGCTTGTGATTAGTATGCTCTCTGTGTTCCCAGACAGAACAGATGTCTGTCTGCTTTTTCTGCTTAATGATGATGGCAGGTTCTCAACGATCAAGATCCAGTTTCACATTTTCTGAAACACTGTGGATGAGAAATTCTGTTTGACCCATTGTGAGGCCCAGCCTCCCTTTTCACAGGGAATCTTAGCTTTGCTGATTAGTATTGGCCAAGGGTAGGGTGGGTGTGAGTGGTGGCAGCACTGAGCCTTGCTCGGGGGAAGTGGCTGATTGGAGAGAGTACCAGGCATGGTCTCTGCCCCAACATATTTCTAATGTTTTTGCTTTTTTTCATTTCTTTCACTCCTGCTAACAATAGGAACTTTGTTGATCTTGTAAATTCATTGCTCAAAGAAAAATATTTAGCATTTGACATAATTTCTTCCTACAAGATTCTCTTTGGAAGGGGAAATATGTTAGCTGCTCTTTAGTTCCTAGTAAGAGTCAATCAGTTCCTTTCTTGTAACAGAATGATTTGGGGATGGAGAAGGAACAGGGTCGGGCTAGAGTGGAAGTCTATGTTCAGAGCCTGAAGAGCTGCCCCAGGGTTTCAGAGTGGCACAGCGATGTAATAGTTTCTTTCTGTGCCCCCCTCCCAGTTTTACTGAGATATAATTGACATATACCATCGGGTGAGTTTAAGTTTTACTGTGTTGATTTGATACACATATACTACAAAATAATTACCACCATAGTATTATCTAATACCTACCTCCCTTACTTTATTTAATTATTGTTTCTTTTTTCTGGTGAAAACATTTAAGGTTTATTCTCAGCAAATTTCAAGTACATAACACAGTATTATTAACTATAATCACCATACTTAAATTAGACCTTCTTCATCCTATCACTGAAAGTTTGTGACTTTTGACCAATACCTCTCCATTTCCTCCATTCCCCAGACCCTGGCAACCACTGTTTTTCTTTCTGTTTCTATGAGTTTGACTTGTGTAGATTCCACATGTAAATGAGGTCATAGAGTATTTGCTTTTCTCTTTCCGGTTTACTTCATTTAACATAATGCCCCCCAAGGTCCATCGATGTTGTCACAAATGACAGGATTTCCTTTTTTGTTGCTGAATAATATTCCATTATATATATATTCATGCCAAATTTTCTTTATCCATGTATTTGTTGATGATGCACACTTAGGTTGTTTTCCAAGTATTGACTCTTGTAAATAATGCTGCAATGAACATAGGGGTGAAAGAGATCTCTTCGAGATCCTGTTTTCATTTCCTTTGGATATACCCCAGAAGCGGAACTGCTGGATCATATAGAAGTACTGTTTTTAATTTTTTGAATAACTTCCATACTGTTTTCCACAGTGATCGCACCCATTTTTATTCCCACCAAGAGAGCACAAGTTTCCCTTTCCTCCACATGCTGCCAACACTTAGCTCCCTCTCTCTCTTTTTCTTTATGACAGTCATTCTAACAAGCATGAGGTGATATCTTACTGTGGATTTAATTTGCATTTTCCTGATTATTAGTGATGGGAAGCACTTTTTTCATGTATCTGTTAGGCATTTGCAAGTCTTTAGAAAAAACTGTCTACTTAGGTACTTTGTCCATTTGTTAATTGATTTGTTTTGCTATTTAGTTGTAAGAGTTCTTTATATATTTTGGATATTAACCCCTTATGAGATATACGAGTTTGATCTGCAAATATTTCCTCCCTTTCTGTACCTTGCCTTTTATTTTGTTAATTGTCTCTTTCTCTGTGCAAAAGCTTTTTAGTTTGAGGTGGTCCCATTTGTTTATTTTTGCTTTTGTGGTTTGTACTTTTGTTGTCATTTCCCAAGAGTCATTGCTAAGACCAATGACAAAGAACATTCCTTCCAGAAGATGTATGATTTCAGGTCTTGCGTTTGATCTTGAATATATTTTGAGCTAATTTTTGTAAGTGGTGTAAGATAGGTTCCTGTCTGCCTATTACCCCAAGCATGGGTGGTCCAGTTTCTCCTAAGCCCTTTAGCATAAGGGGCTGGATTCCATATTTCCCTCAAAGACACTTTTGCCTGTGAAAGGAGGGCAGTTTTTGTGTGTGGAGGGAGCAATGATGAGGGATGTCCTATGCCACCATGGTGCCGCTGCCCTTCCAGCAGCAGCAGAGAGGCCCAGGGGCCACAGTGGCGTGGCGACGGTGGCGGCAGTGGGGCTGCTGGGGTTCCCTTCGTAGTGTTTTTTAGGAGTTGAGTGGATGATCCTACAGGGGTAGACAGAAATTTCATCTGTTGCTTAATTTTGTTCAGATACCCAAAGTAACTGATTTGTAGGATAGAGAAATTATCCTAGGTTGTACATGCAATGGCTTGCAGTGATCCACACATCTGTCTACCCTCTGCCGCTCCATTCTAGTCCCACGCTCCCATCTAACTCTGTTGCTTCTGGACTTCTGGACCCATCCAGCTCCAGCTTCACTGGCGTGCAACCAGTGCCGTGCTCAGGGCTCTGTACTCGAAAGCTGGTCCCACACTTGGGGTTTAATGTCTGAAGCTGCCATCTTGGAATTCTTAATAATTTTATTTTTGAATTTTTAATTTTTAAATGAGTGTAGTGGGAGAAGGGAACATCGCTGGGCTCTCCCAAAGGCTCTCTTGTTTGGGGGTAATTGTCTAAGACAGTGCTTTCTGGGGGTTCCTGGACCATATCCAAGAGGGGCTGGAGCCAGTTTACAAGCCACTGCAGGGTCTGCTGCCATGACTGAGGTCTTCCGACTTATAACCTGAAGCATGCATGGGCCTCAGTTCACATGTGGTCCCACCGCCTGCTGCCTCCCCACCTTCCCTGGATAGAGTCCTGGCCACTTCCTCCCCTGTCCCTGCCCTGGGCTGGGTGGGGAGACGGGCACGACTGGGCTCAGGACTTGTGCCCTGTGTGCTGAACAGAGCCCTGGACACCCGTGAAGGTCTGCACTCCTCTCCTGAGTATCCTGTGCTTGGTGGGGAGCACCCTTAACTAGCACACAAAAAATACCGTGAGAGGTCAAGAGAGAAACTACAGAAATAGGGGAAAAGGCTTTTTTTTTTCGATTTTTTGAACAAGAGGCTCTGCATTCTTCTTTTATACCAGGCTCTGCAAATTATGTTGCCAACACTGAATTATGTATCAAATGAAAATCTACTTCCAAACTATTGTTTAATTTCATTTTTATGTTTGGAGTGTTCTCCTCCAACTCTGCTTCTTCAATTTTTTCATATTGTTCAACACTGAGGTCTGGTTCCACTTAATTTTAAAAGTCCAATTACTGATAATTCATTACTCTGAACTCTTTCCCAAGAACTCAGTTTATCATATGTTTAATTAGCATCCGTGTATTGGGAAGAGTAGTAAGACATTTGTTTCTCATCAGAGCCCTATAAGCAAGTGTTGTATGCCAGGTGATATTCAAAATATTAATAACTGGTTTGGCCAGAGCATGGAACAATCAAAATGGGTGTCAGCTGCAGAACAGATACAGTGCTGTGGAAGTCCCCTGCTCTGCTGGTTGTCACTTTGCCACTTGATAGATGAGGGATCCAGGGGATTCCAAGGGCTGGCCCAGCAGACCTGGGACGGTGGGGGGCCACTTGGGCTCGGGAGCTACTCACAAACTGACGTAGACGTGTTGCAGCGTTCTCCCATTCCGTAAGGTCATGCTGCAGCTTCCCAGCTGAATATCAGCCCTGGTGGCATGACCCTCCACAAAATACTTAGTTTCTCCAGTTTTTAGTTGTTTTAACTGTCAAATGACAGTCATGCAATATGATTGAGTCCTCAAATATTTACTACCTAGTATGGTCAGTGTTTTTTCTCGATGATGTTAAGATTCAAATATAAATAGATTCGGTCCCCCAGAGGTTTCTAAGTTCATCTGGCCCTGGAAATAAGACATGCATGTAAATAATTACGACACAAGGTTAGGATGTCCTAGGAGAGAAGCATAAGCTGCTGTGGGAGCTGAAAGAACTGAGAAATCACTTCTGATTTGGGAATAAATGTGATAGATCTGGGAAGGCTTTGCAAAAAATGTGGCCAATGACCTGGATCTTAAAACATGAAGTAAGATTTTTAAAGTCATGATTGCAGGGAGGAAATGCAGAAATAGGACTGGAAAAATGACTGCTGTGGACCCCTGTAGCTCAGGAAAATCTACGAGTTTTTACGTCCAGTTTTTTTTTTTTTTTCCTGTTTATGTCCTACCTCCTCTGCTTAGATTTGAAACTTCTCAAGTATTTCTAATTCTTGCTTGTAACACATGATCAGTAAACGCTTTGGGATCATATGATTGCTGCCTTCTGAACTTTTATGTTCTTTATGAAAACTAAAGATATGATATGTCACAATTTAATCATGCATCACGTTTAATGTTTGGAGAGAGAAGCTTTTATAACCAGTTGATATCATGTGTGAATGGACTGGGCTGTGTTTGTGTGTGTGATGCACTGTGATTGGGGCTTTTAAATGCAGGTTTCTGGTATGCTTTGTGGTGGTCACTGCAGGGAGATCACTATGCTATGGCTTCAATGTCAAGAATAAGGTTATTAATGGAGACAGAAGTTACTAAATATACAGATATGTTGGTTACACATAGCAATGTATGGACATGGATACGTAAAAGATGTTTACGGATAGGACCAGAATGTCTCTCAAATATAGTCTAGAGTTTTGGGTTTTTTCTCGAGAAGCTAAAACACATTCAGTTGCCTTCTGGGGCAGGTCAGGGCTGGGCCTGTTGCACTGAAGCCTTGATGGTACAGTAAGAAATACAACATTGAAGGATGCGACTGGTGAAACATGGAATTCCTCCTAAAAGCATACAGAAGAGTGCAGACCTGGCCTCCCCACTCCTGCCAAGTTTAATGTGGTATAAATGGCAATGTGCCTATAGATCTCGGCTCCTCTGACTTGGTGTATTCCTCACTCCACACTGGCTGCTGAGGCCACCAAACTTGGCATAGGCTTGTGGAGGGCTGAAGTAGGCACGGAACATCAACATATACATTAATATACATTACCACCAGGAATGTTTAATCACATGCATATTTGCTGCGTGGCGTAGTAACTGGTTCAGTGGTTAAACGGAGTGACATGGCAACTCACCTGATTCTGAGTTGCCTTCTTTGCCCATCTTTATACTTGGACTGGCCTTTGAGTATTACCCTAATTCACCTGCACCATTACTCAAGCCTTGGCTCTGGGGTTATATGAGAAGTGAGAAGGTAAACGTAGACAAAGAGTCAAAGAGGTAGAATTCATTAGATTATCTCTAGCTCTGCTCTAGGAAGAGGTCCTCAAGTGATTTCATTCAATCACCATTGCTTGGTGCATGGAAGGAAATACTGATTCCCTTTGTTTTAAACCTTTGCTAACCAGGAAACCTTCTGATTTGTTTTGAAGGGTACCATGGGCCAGGTACATATTTCTCAGGCTCACTTTTACAGCCCTAGGCAGTTTCAGAAATCATTTCAGACTTAGGTGTTCAGTTTTAAACCATAAGAAAAGCTGGTAAGGCAGGAGCTGACTTATAGATAATTGGTTCATGTTGCAAGTTGCTGGTAATCCATAAAACCATGTTTGGTTGGCATCAGGCCCGCCGAGGGAATTCTATGAGACAGGGTACAAAGTGGGCTCCCACGGAGAAGTGCTATGATTTCCGTGGCTCTAGGGAAGCTCATTGCTCAAAAAGTCCTTTCTCAATTTCTATCTATTTTCTAAAATTTTCCGAAATATCCCCCTTCCAGTGTATAGTTTTATCCAGTTAATTTCTCCATGAGGGATTGGAAATTCTTTATGTCTATTGGTCAATAAAGGGCCTGAGAGCATCAAAGGAAATGCCCACAATAGCAGTGGGACCAGAGAAGGAATCCTGGGTTAAAGGTGGACAACTTCCCTTTTTTGATTGTGGCAAATATAAACACTATCAGTACCAAGATTAGCGTATTTATACTACTTTACAACAATAATGGGATAGCTCAAAGAACTTGAAATGTCCCTTCCTCTTGGGAAACAAATGACTAATGCTTTGTTTCATTGTGAGTTCTGTTTTATTGTATAGCCTAATGGTCTGATGAGTGAATTCTTTGAATTTTTGGAGGAGAAATGGAAGCAAAGTTTTATAATTTAAAATGACTGTGTGCTATAGCTTCTTTTTTTAGAAACACGGCCAGTTTTATTCAAATTCTCCAAAATATATACTCAATACTTTAATTCTTTCTAAACTGTGTCACCCTTTAGATAGTAGTTTTGTTATTTCATCTTTTATAGGTTTTTTAAATATTTTCTTTACAGCTCTTCGGTAGAAGGCAGGGTCTTGAGTTGCCCACTTAGGAGCCTCTGACCTACCAATCTCGTTAAGTTTCTTTTCAATATTCATGATCAACATCTGGTTTCTAAATGAAAGGCTTTTGTTCTTTTCAGTCACGGGCTGATAGGGTGAAACAGCATTGTTACCCATAACCACATGACCTAATTTGGAATCGAACTTGACACCCAGTCTTGCATTTCTAATCAAATTTATAATCTGCCTCCCAGCTTCTTCTGGAGTCATGTTCAATTTATCTGCCAACATGTTAATGCTGATACCCTGGCAGATGTGACAAAAAATCCCAAATATGAAGAGACAGGTATTTTCAATGCAATTCTCAAGACAAACCACCAAGAAGAAGTCATTCACAAGCACAGATTCACATTCCCTCAGCTATTTCTGAGATCCATCAAAGTCAAAGTTGACATATAAGCTTTCAGCAGACTCTCTATTTGGGTCTTTCTATGTGTGAGACTCCTGTTGAATAACTTTGACCAGATCTCTTAGCACCTGCCAGCGTTTTTGAACATCTTTGTTTTGTCTGCTGTAGTCAAATAGCAAAGAATATGTGGACACATCCTCTGCATTAAGATACTGTGGGTGGTAAAGGAAGAGATCAATAATGTTACCATGCCCTTTGGGGTGGCTGAAAAAAAGAACAGAGACAGGTGAATGAGCCACGTTCATTGCTGAAGACACGAGTGGAGAACTCACAGAGTTGTCTAAGGTCTCCCATGGCTGTACCCCAACTCTGCATTAAGAGTTCAGCGGCCAGTTTCTGTACTGTAGCTTTTTCCCTCAGCTGGTCTGGACTCCAGCTTGGCCAGCTGGATGCAAATGCCCTCAAAATGCCCATCTAATGAAATGGCAGGCCCTATTCAAAGCTGCTTCTCTCCTCCGTGGAGGAACCAGTGCCAGAGGCTTCCTCTGCTTTAAATTGTTGTCACGGAGATAAATCTTATGCATAAGTTTGGTGTGTTTTTCATCAGATGTCCAAATACCCGGACGGAGTACTTTGTCCTCCAAAATATTCGGGCAGTGAAAACATAAAATCTGTTTTGTAATTAAGAGCAATTCAATTCGATATGGAAGGAATAGTCAAGAGTTAAGATAGTAAAGTTTAATGGGGATGCATTTTAAAAAGGAAGCAATCAATGATGCCTGGAGGGACTTTTGCAATATTTTATCACTAGTTAAAGTTAAAGATTTAAGATGCCTGATTCATATTTCCATTGTCTTTTGGTGTAAGGTCCGATCCATTTGCCTGTCACTGAAGGAGGAGGGGGTGTCATTAGTCATCTTTTGCCCAAGGTCTACTCAAACCTGATGCAACAAAAATGTTACAGGAGAGTTATGTGTCACTACTGCATGCCCATGTGGCCACCAGGGCCATAAAGGAGAAATGGAACTTTGAGGGATTGTGTCTCCTATCAGGGAGTAACAAATTTGAGAAGCAGTTTGATTTGCACAAGTTAGAAACAGTGCAGTTAACTTGGCTTGTCAAAATAATGAATGTGGATATGTGATGCAATCTAGTCGGGGTCCTCTGGCCCAGAACTTGGATACTGTATTTTGGAAATAGAGAAGAAAGGGTACTGTGTCTTTTTTTTTTTTTTCATGGTTTGAAATTCTATTAAACCCATTCACCCAATAGTGAGGAGTTAGTTCAGCTGCTGTAACTGCCATCTCACCTTTTGCCCTATAGCTCAGATCATGGACATGAGGACCACAAATTTGGGGTTATTTAAATAGTCTTACAGTTGCTCAGTCAAGTCTGGGTTAAAGCAATATTGCCGTGTGCTTCCTAGAACCTTAGCAATAGAGAGAATGGTAGAGTCCTGTCCATTCTTTTTCCTAATTAGGTGTCCTTAAATGTGTCTTCCAGAAATGCATTTAAACCTAAGATTCATCCTTTCAAGACCTAAGATTCTGTGTTTTTTAACACCCTCTAAGTAATCCTCCTTTAATCTCAGTTCTAATTGTTTTCTACCTTGCACTAATAGTTTTCTTTTTAGGTCTTCTTTGTTAATATTTATTCTTTCTGCCTTCTAGCCCTCTTCCTTCTACTATGGTTTCACATGAAGTTAGCTCAATTCAAAAGCATTTATTAAACAAAAGTGTCTATCAAACATTTATGCGGTTTTTGTGGGAAGATCTAAAGGAATTAAAGATGCAATTCCTAGCTTGTTTTATAAGGATTTGTACTAAAGTGAACTACATGAAGCATCTATAAAACATTTCTAAAGCTACCGGAGAGGTGGAACTGAGCCCAATACTGATTCCTACAAAGTGCCCCAAATTTTACAGATGGTCAATATGTTTGTTGAATGAGAAAAAGAACAGTCGGGCTTAAAGTAAGGGACATACCACAGTAAAATGATGATGCTCATGATTGATGAAAAGTTAACATGGAAAAACAGGGCAACTTCTTGTAGGTTTCCATTGGGTCCTCTCCCCACCTTGTGCTCCAGACACACCGAGTAAATTACAGTTTTCCCAAGACTTGCCGGCGAACCATCTCATGCTACTCTCTGCATTACTTCTCCTTTTCATTTGGTGGAGCTATAGTAATCTCTCAAGGCCCAACTCAAAGGTCACCTCATCCGGGAGACATTCTTCAAACTGATCCAACTACCTACATCAGCAGGACATACGTATCATCCCTGCACTTCCTTGCACATGTCCCTCGGTCCTGTCCCACTCCGGCTGAAGAGATCCAGATTAAGCTCTCAGCACTCTTTTTCAGGTAAACACTGACTACACCAGCCATGTACCATTGAAGATACAACCTGGGAAGATACAAAAATAAGTAAATCATGCTTCTGAATTTAAGATCTAGCAGTCTAGTGTGGAAATCCATTCACATACAAAAAACAGCACAGAGTGCTGTGGGCTACAATAGAGTCAGGGCTATGCTTGGCAACTGCTTTGAGTATTCCTAATCTGAGAGCCATTAGTTTGAGATTAAAACAGATAACAGAGTACTCGTGAAAAATTGCAACTGCAGATTATGTTTAAAAGTCCCTACATATCAGAAGGGTATATAGTTTGAAGCTACTCAGTAAGCAACTGATGCCATAGTATGTCTCTTGTAAAATGTCCTACCCCTTCATCACCAGCCTTGCCCTGTGGCCAGCTTCCTCTGGAGAGAGAAAGAGGCTGTGGTTTGCTATAGATAATGCAGAGGGCTGTAGCAGAAGCCCAAGTCTGCAGATTTTCATGCCGATGAATTCCCACTGCAAAGTGTTGGGATTTGAGGAGGGCTTGGGTGAGGAAGCGAAGAAGTAGGAAAAAAATAAACATCCTTCCCAGTTGGAGTCATCTTAAATTTCCATGATGCTCAGCCAAGAACTTGACAATAGTTAAGAACACAATCAAGCAATTTACGCAATGTTTAATTTTCCTAACCTATGTACTTGTATTAATTCTACACTCCTAAAATGCATTCAAAACATTGGAAATAATTTAAGATAAATAATTTTGCAGTAAATATGTTACATGCCAAAGATGAAGCTTAGGTCAGTGGCCAGACCACGCCTTGGAAGGGGACTAAGGGACAATGGAGGGGATCAGATTTGAACCCTCGGAGTATTTGGTTCCTACTCAAAGTAGAACAAAGAGACTTGGTGCTGCCAAGAGTTCATCCCTGGAGCACCCAGAATCATGTGCTGGAGTGTTGACTAAATCTGAACCTTAAGAATTACCTTTCCTGGAAGTGTGTGAACAGAACATTCACATAAGAAATTAAGAGGGCCAATAAACGTGAAAAATACAGAGTCTGGCAAAAATAATGCCCCTTTTTATAAGCTGGTAATCTATACCAAATCTTTTATTACGAAATGATAAACATGTAATTCTGTAACAAAACAATATCACACTCAAGCACACCATATGACATTGTAGGTGAAATTTTCAAATTGCTGTCCATCTGTGAGAGATATTCACGTACCCTACCAACCACACTCAATGGCGTTACCTCTGCAGGACCCTGTATTAGCTCACTAGGTGCCAAATAAGAGTTTGTGTCATTTGGTTTTTAACAGTACACGGTGAGTGGATGCATTTCTTAGGGCGGCTGTAAAAAAAGTGCCACAAAGTAGGTAGCTTAAAACAAAAATTTGCTCTCTTGGAGTTCTATAGGCCTGGAGTCCAAAATCAAGGTGTTGGGAGGACCAGATTGGCTCTGTGACTGTGGATACAATCCTTCCTCGCTTCTTTCTGGCTTCTAGTGGTGGCCTTTAATTTTGGATGTTCCAGGGCGTGCGGCTGCGTCTCTCCAGTCCCTGCCTCTGTCCTCGCGTGGCCTTTTCCCTGTGTGTCTCTGCCTTCACTGGCATTTTCCCCTTTTTATAAGGACACCAATCATACTGGATGAGGGCCTGCCTTAAATGAACTGATCTTAACTTAATTACATCTGCAATGACCTCATTTCCAATAGGTCACGTTCACAGGTCCTGAGGGTTAGGATTTCAACATGCCTTTTGAGGGGGGGGCGCTGGGGGGAGCAACACAATTCAAGCCATGACAAAGAATATCATATTTTGTCATTTTTTAAATCTGATTTTAACTGGCCATGTACTACTTCATTTTATGGATATAGCATAATTAAAATACTTATCAACATAAAAAAATGAAATGATTACACTCGGTTTTGTTAAAGGTTTGGAAGGTTAGAAGGTCTGCCTATATACCTGCCTACATACTGCTTCTTACCTGGTTTAGTTTGGTTTCCCAAGGCCCAGAAGTGTGCAACACCCAGTGGCAAAGCAGTTTCTGGTCTGAATTCTCAGGGCACATGACATGGAGTGGGCATGGTTAGGGCTTCCCCGGGCTTGTGATACTTCCAAGAGGGACCAGCATCCTCAGGCCTAGGTTCTCTGTAGTGGAATGAACAGGGAACAGAATTTACCTTGCTTACTATTTAGATTAAGTTAACTCTATTTTCCGTCCCAAAGACTATAAAACTCCTGTGTAGTTGTCAGAGGCTCAAGGCTAGTTTGCAAAATGAGCCTTAGCTTCTGAGCTCCTCAAAGGCCAGATGAGGGCTGTACTCATTTTTATATACTCAGCATTAGGACAATGATCCACATACATCGATGGAACCAAGCAAACTTTTGTGTTGGCCTTTCAGGGATATTCCTGGGAGGCTCCTGAGTAGTAGACAGCTCGTGTAGAGACCACTAGAAGGAGCCACTCAGATTTCCTGTTACCTTAGAAACACTCAGATCCAACTCTGCCTCCCGTCTCACCGCCCACCACCACACTGTGGCTTTCTGTGCTCCTGCTTTGTGCTCTGAATCAAAGGTCTTTGGTGCCCTTGAACTAGGCAAAGGGGTGCCTGACCCCACATCCAAGCTGAGCCATTTCTGGTAAGGAATAGACAGCCTACATCAGTCAGCACAGGCTGTGCCCAGGTGAGCTCGCCAGAACTTTGACTGGCTAGTGGGGAGTATACCACTGCTCTTCTCTCTCCTGGAAAGAAACAGAAAGCACAGGCAATTCTGCTGGGGAAAAGCTCAGTTTTAAGAAAGGGCTGATGTGGAGCTAAAAAAGCACCACAACGTCCTGAAAACTTTTTCTTCTTATTTGTTTTCTATGCCACTGCATGACATTGTTTTTAAGATCTTGTGTTAGATGGTTTCGGTGAGAAAGCCGCCCCACCTCGGCGCTGTCCTGCTGGAGGAGCTCACTAGGGGATCAGGCAGCCCTGCCAGTGGGAGAAACGGAGCTGAGCTCCTGTGACTGGTGCCGCTCTGTTAACGCAGGAATGTGAACAGTCTCAGGTGGGAGAGGAGAGTGATAACAGAACGCTTTTTCTTTTTTCATTTCTCTAGTGTTTTTAGACTGAGCAAAATTGCTAAAGGAGACATCTCCAATTTAAAGGAATAACAGTTTGGCTGCACCAGTCTGCATTCCCACCAACAGTGCAGTAGGGTTCCCTTTTCTCCACATCCCTTCCAACAGTTATCCGTTGCTTTGTTGATGATGGCCATTCTGACTGGTGTGAGGTGGTACCTCATTGTGGTTTTAATTTGCATCTCTCTGATGGCTAATGATGTTGCGCATCTTTTCACATGACTCCGGGCCCTCTGTATGTCCTTTTTCGAGAAGTGTCTGTTCATGTCTTTTGCCCGTTTTTTAATTGGGTTTTTTGTCTTCCTGGGGTGGAGTCGTATGAGTTCTTTATATATTTTGGAGATCAGACCCTTGTCTGAGGTATCATTGGCAAATATGTTTTCCCATATGGTTGGTTCCCTTTTTATTTTAATACTATTTTCTTTTGCCCCTGAATGGATCAAGAAACGATGGTACATTTACACAATGGAATTCTACGCATCAGAAAGGAAGAAGGAGCTTATACCCTTTGCAACAGCATGGATGGAACTGGAGAGCATTATGCTAAGTGAAGTAAGTCAGGCAGTGAGGGACAAATACCATATGATCTCACCTTTAACCGGATCATAACCAACAAAAGCAGAAAGCAAGCAAAACATAACCAGAGACACTAAAATTAAGAACAGTCTAATAATAGACAGGGGAGAGGGGGGAGGGGACAATGGGGAGAAGGGTTTTCAGGAACCACTGTAAAGGACACATGGACAGAACTAAGGGGGAGGAGGGAAGCTGGGGGGAGAGG